>OX637533.1:70569359-70701859 GCA_951800035.1 Linnaemya tessellans | reverse complement strand
TCTTATAGAATGTTTAGTCATAGTTTTTAAAATATTTTTAATATATTTACTAAGTTGATAAGACGGAGAATTCATAAATGAACAAATTGGTCTTAATGGGATATTATCTTTATGAATTTTTGGTAATCCATATAATCTTGGTGCAATTGATGTGTTTGATTTCAAATTTGTCTTTTCAGGCAAAGTAATTATTTTTAATGCAAAAAGTTTTTCAACAATTTCGTTATATATTTTCTGTAACTTATTTGTTGGATCATTTTCTAAAACTTTGTATGCTGAAGTATTTTCTACAATATCCTCCATTCTTGAAATATAATCTATTCTATTTATTACAACCGTTGTATTACCTTTAACAGCATCCAAAACAAGTATGTCTCTATTATTATTCAAAAATTTTTCTGTATCTTTAACATTATTAGGAATAAATTTATCCCTATTATTTAATGTCATCTTATTCATTTGGTCATCTATTATAGTCGTAAATCTTGTTCTTCCTTTCGTTCTATTGTCTGTATTAAGTCTTCACAATCTGATGTAATTTTTAATATAGGAAGTTGATCTTTCATTATTGGTAGAGCATATCTCTTCCCTAAAGAAAGAGGTCTCTGAATACAGTTGGAATATCTTTGTCCGTCTTGTTTATGAACCACTTTTTATTAAACTTTATGCCTAATGGTCTTCTTTGTAAATCACTTTAATTATCAAATTATTTTTATGTACCTGCTTAATTTTATTATTTAAAGAATCTGCTATGCTGTCTTCAAATTCCAAAAATCTTTCCATTTTCTCATTACTCAAAAATCTTCTTAATTTGTGTTCTATTATTAATATTTCCCTTTGAGAATGCTTAAGTAGCTGATGTCTTTCCTTAATTGTAAAATTTAAAATTTTATTTTGAACAATTTCCAAATATTTTGAAATGGGATTTTGTATCATTCTTTGTCCATTTACATGAAAAATATTATAAATATTATTAGTAGATTTTATCTCTCACTTTCTTATACCTATTAATAACTCTTCTTACTTCCTCATTTTTGTTAAACCAAGAGTAGTTCATTTTGTTTGAAAAATTAAACTCTTTTCTTCAAGGTATTTTGATTAATATAAATTTTTTTAATTCAAATTTTGCTTCCAGGGACGGGAAATTGCATATTTTTATACATGAAAAAAATTAAACAGGCAACTGATATTGTTTTTTTTTTGCTAACTAAAACTGTCTTATAAATTAGGAAGAACAAAATTGGTATCAAAAATGCAAAATAAAATCAAAATTTCGATTCCAGGGTTGGATAACTGCAATATTTTGTAGTACATGAAAGTGACCAAAAAGTTTAAAAATTCACTAAGAATTGCATTGGTAAAGAAATAAAAATTCGCTTCCAGAGTTGGAAAATCGAAATATTTCTGGTACATAAAAATACCCATATAAATTCCAAATTTTGTTTTTTTAGTGAATTAAACCTATTTTATACTTCAGGAAGAATTAGTTTGGTATTAAAAATTCGGTTCCAGGGTTGGAAAATCGAAATTGTTTAGTACATAAAAGTAGCCATATAAATTCCTTATTTTGGTTGTGTGTGAATGAAATCTATATATATACTTCGGGAATAATTAAATTGGTATTAAAACCAAAATAATTAAAAATCCAAATTCACGGTTGGAATATCGACATTTTCTGATTCATAAAAGTAACCATATAATTTGTTATATATGATTTTTATGATGAATTATACCTACTTTATATATCAGGAAGAAATAAATTGGTATTAAAAAACATAAAAATCTAAAAGACTATTCTACCGTTGGACAACTAGAACCTTTTGGGGTACATGAAACGTATTTGTTCTTTTTGTTTGTAAATTAAACATATTTAATATTTTTGAAAGACGTTCAGAAGTATTAGAAGTAAGAAGAACCAAACATTTAGTTTCCTAACCAAAAAATTTAAACGTTGTCTTAAATATAAAAGTAACTGATAACATCATTTTGTTTTTTTAATTAAAGCTAGTTTCTGTTTTAGCAAGAAAGAAATAAAGGAGAATTACATCTGTGAAGGGTATTTAAGATTCGGCACAGCCGAATATAGCACTTTTACTTGTTTAGTAATAATATTGAGCTTGAGGCTTATTTTTATAAAATAATAACTATAAAACTATTTATTTTATATTTGTATCAATATTTCGATATCGTCTGGATATCTTCTTAAGGATAACAATTTAAAATTACTTATAATATTTCAACAATAACAAAATTTGTAAATTATACAAAGTTAAATATCTTTGTTGTTTTTTATTTTTATATAAAAATGAAAATGAATGAAGAAATTTGTTCATACATATTAAAAACATTTCAAAATTGAAACTTTTTTTTCTTTCCTTTCTACAACATGAGGAAATGAATATAATAATTAATAAAATTTGAACACATTCTAGGTTACCCTATGATCATTTTAATAATCTATTCTTGTAAATCAAATGTCTATAATTCTGTACTACACTATCAGTATCAGCTTTACAATTAATTCTTTTATCTAATGGTACATTTGTTATCTGTAACATTTCTAATATATAGCGATGTCTATACCTATTTTCAGAATTTAAAATGGATATATTTTCAAAATCTGGATAGTGATTTGAATCACGACTGCTGTTTTTTGTGTAGAAGTATAATTCCTATATTTTAAGTTTGACCTATGTTCCGTTAATCTGGTCTTAACTTTATTTTGTGTTGTTCCTATATAAACTTTATTACAAATTTCATTATCTTTTACTTTACATGGAATTTTATAAACAACATTAGACTCTTCTAATTTATCTATTTTGTCTTTAGTATTAATAAATAATTTACCTAGTGTATTAAATGGTTTGTGTGCCATTCTATATTTGTTTTTATTTAAAATATCTGATTTTTCTACTCTATCTGAAACTATTGGAATATATGTCATAGAATTATAAATCTTTGGTTCAATATTATTGTTTGTGTTATTTATATTTTTTCGTCTGTTATATTGCTCTATTAAATTACAAGCTAATCATACAGGAAAATCATTATTAACTAAAATTTCTTTAATAATATTTTTATTCTTATTATGAAATTTTGCATCACTTACACCTAGTATCCTCTCTTTTAATTCTTTGCTGTATTAATGATCATTCTCTTTGGATGTTTAGAATAATAATTAATGATTCTACCTGATGATGTTGGTTTCTGATACCAATCTATAGATAAGCTATTGTTACTACGTATGATCAATGTGTCTAAGTAGGGAAGTTTATTATTCTTTTCTATTTCAACAGTAAATTTAATGTCTGAATGGAAGGAGTTAACTGATGCTAGTATACTATCTAATTCAGATTCTAAAATTATACAAGATATATCATCAACATATTTAGTTATAATTTTAGGTTTAACTGACAATTGCCCTATACACTTATTCAGTAATTCTTCCATAATAATACCAGCTACTATTGGATATGCTGGCGATCAAATAGTATTAGCTGGTAATTTAATAGATCAATATAACAGGCGACAAAATATAAATAACACAAACAATAATATTGAACAAAAGATATATAAATCTATGACACATTCTCCAATAGTTTCAGAAAGAGTAGAAATATCAGATATTTTAAATAAAAACAAATATAGAATGGCACACAAATCATTTAATACACTAGGTAAATTATTTAGTAATACTAAAGACAAAATGCAACAAATAAAAAACAACATAATTTTTAAAGTTGTTTGTAATTTTGTTAAGCAAATGATATATTTTTATGGCGAAGAAGGTCCAACGCGTTAAACTTGGACACGTAAAATAATAATAAAATAATTTTTGGACCCGCCCCCTTTAGTGGGCGCTATTATTTGCAAAAATAGTGTAAAAATTTAACAAATTGTTTTAGTTAAGCCTGCATTAACTAAAAATCACATTTTTAAGGTTTAATGACAAAGCTAAGACGTAACCTGGTAGTACTCTTCCGTACCCCCTCTTCAACCTTTGCCCCTAAATGACCCTATAAAAATTTGTTTCTTTAATTTAGTATTTAATTATCCCAAACATTTATTTTTAGAGTTTTATGACAAAGGTGAAACGTCTCCCCCACAGCCCTTGCCAGAGCGACCCCGCCAAAATACACTTTTGATACCCTTCAAAGATAAAGTATATATATTCTTGATCACTGATGAAGTCTGAGACGATCTGGCAAAGTTCATACATTCGTCTGTGGAAAACATGTTATAATCTACTTTTGGCCCCCCTCCTTTAGTGGGCGTTGACGTACAATATTATATGCAAAAACAGTGCAAATATTGAAAATTTTTTATTCCTTAGGCCTATAAGAAGCTGAGATGTGCTCTGATCTTGCGGAGGTGAAACCACTCTCCCTCGCCCCTTCCCGGAATAAATAGAGATTTAAAATTGGGTACAGAGATATCTTAAAGAAACTCTGTCCCACCAAGTTAAACATTTTAAATTTACTTACTAAATAAGGAGGGTATTTAAGATTCGACCCTGTCGAATATAACGTTTTTACTTGTTTTTTTTTTATTTGATACCAATTTTGTTCTTCCTAAATTCTAAAATAGTTATAAAAAAACAACGTCAATTGCCTTCTTGGTTACTACTAAGTAAAAAAAAATTTCAATTTCCCACCGCTGGAAGCGAAATTTTAATTTAAAAAAAAATTTTTTTTGACCAATGCAAGTCTTAATGATGTATACAGTCGAAACTCTCTTTAACGAATTCCAAGGGACTGGATATTTACTTCGCTATATAGAAAAGAAAAAAAAATGTGTTCCTCTTAAAATTTTTTATTTGTAGTAGTCAGTTATTTTAGTTTGAAGTACATTTTTCCACTTTTCTTCTTCAATATAATATTCTAATACATTTAGAGAAATAAACACAGTATTTGGTACGTTGGTTTTCGTTTCCAAATAGGTACGGTAACCTTCACCTGATGAAGAAAGTTGTCGATATGTGGGTAACGGTTTCGCAATATCGGCAGATTCTTCTTCGTATTCATCCGAATCTTTTAAAAGAGAAATAATCGTGTACATCAGAAAATGATTAGAATCGGATTTTCTTTATTATTGTTTCTTTACCTGAGATAGCTGGTGCTCCAAAACTTTCTTGAACCCTCTCGAGGATATCTTCGTCGGAAGGGTTGTCTGCGGTAATGACATCACAGTCAACATTGATGTAGTCTTTAAATGTTGCATTAATATTAGCAACTGATTTAAATGAAAACTCTAAAAAGGCCAAGGCATACTGTTGTTCGTTGTGGTGTAAAGTTTTACAAATCCTGCGTGTGAAAGCAACAAAGTACACACAGAGCAACAATAACAACACCAATAACACACAACAAAGCGACTTCCATTTCTTTT
Organism: Linnaemya tessellans; assembly: GCA_951800035.1. Lineage (NCBI taxonomy): Eukaryota > Metazoa > Arthropoda > Insecta > Diptera > Tachinidae > Linnaemya > Linnaemya tessellans. The sequence goes on along the minus strand of OX637533.1, from coordinate 70,696,474 downwards.
TTGTGTGCGTGAGTTAATTTCCTTTTTAAGGAAATGAGTAAAAACAATATATTTTGTTTTTTCCGCTGCACTGAAATGTGCGCTTCTTTATTTAGTATATTTTTAAGACTAACCAAAAATTGTTTCTTTACATCTATTTATGCTAAAAATATTCTTTGTTAAAAATAATGTATTTTCCTAATTACTGTTTACTTAGGATCTATCGTAAAATATTTATTGTTTTATGGATTATTATGTGTAGTCTTATCTCTAGTCTAGTTCCATATATGTTAAATTGCCGATGTGTTTATTTTAGGTCTAGACCATTGTCTAGTTATAATTACACAACGCAACAAAATAAAAAAAATTTCATATGCTTTTAAAACCACTATACAATTTTGATGTATCATGACTACCTTTGTACAAAAATGGTAAAATTTTTAAATTCTATGGATAGATTTTTTTTTTAAATTTTTTTGTAAAATTGCATTTTTTTTAGACGCTTTTTCACATTATTAGTGATAACTTAAAAACGGCTAATCGGATATTATTCAAATATAATGTGAAAAATTAAGATTTACATAGCCTTTAATCCGTCTATATCTTTTGCTTTAATCGGATCAACAGTTTCGGAGTTATAATAAAAAATGTAAGAAAAAAATATATTTTTTACGTAAAAATGGCAAACATTTTTGTTTTAAAAATATCATGAAAAATAGAAAACGGCAAAAAATGTTCAGATTCATTATTCTATTACAAATCCACAAATAATAGCAACAAAACGAGATATCGACCACAAAAATCGACTGATTATTTTCGAATTTATTTACAATTAAGTAAATTAAGCAACTTCTTTTGCCATACATTTCTTATGCTTTATAGATGCTTTTAAAACTACTATACAATATCCAAGTACTGCTGAAGTGTTTTGGAGGAATATGAAATGTATGTATTTGCAGTCTTGGAGATTCGAACTTAAGCCCGTTGATAAAATTAACAATTTACATAAGAAAGTTCGACTAATAAAAATTCATACATAATTTAAAATTATGTGTAGTGTGGTTATAAATGGATGTTCCTCTAAAGCAGCGGTTCCCACCAAGTATTGCTTCACGGACCCCTTGAGATATTTCTACTAGCTCACGGACCCCAAACATTTTTTTTGTCAAATATTAAAATTAAAATGTAAAAGTACAAAACAAAAAATAAATAAATAAATATATTATGTTTAATAAAAAAAACGTTAAAAAACAAAAATTTTAAAATACATATATTAAAAGCATATTTTTATTTAAAAATTCATTAAGAGATCATTTTTAGGTTTTTACCCCCAAACATTATTTTGTCAAATATTAAAATTAATATGTAAAAGTACCAAAGCAAACAAAAATAAATTTATTATAGTGGTGTTTTTGTCGATCGCTATAATCGCTTAGATAAAATGCTTCGAAAAAAACGACATAACTGCTAATTTCTTTAACTTGATATATCTTTTAATTTTGAAGTTTGAAAAAATATAAAGAAAATAAAAAAAAATTCTTAAGATTTCAATATTTTTTTAATTTATGAAATGTCATTTTGAATTTATACTAGATAACGTCATTAGATAATTTTTTATTAATGCTTAATTGTTAAGCACTTTAAATTTTTACTGCTTAGCTAAGCGAATATACACTAAAATTTGTATGAAATTTTTATATTTCGGTCGAGAAAAACACCACATATGTTGAATAAAAAAAAAACGTTACAAAACAAAAATTTTAAAATACATATATTAAAAGTATATTTTTGTTTAAAAATGAGACCATTTTTAGTTTTTTAAAATTAAATAAAAAAAAAACACTTATTTCAAATTCAACAATAAAAAATAAATAAAAATAACAAAATCAACTTTTAAAGTTGTTACAAGCTTATCAAAAAGGGAACAAAATAGAACCTAATAATATTATCTTTATGATTAATTTGATTAATATAAATTTTTGATTAATATAAATTTTTTTAATTCAAATTTTGCTTCCAGGGATGGGAAATTGCATATTTTTATACATGAAAAAAATTAAACAGGCAACTGATATTGTTTTTTTTTTGCTAACTAAAACTGTCTTATAAATTAGGAAGAACAAAATTGGTATCAAAAATTCAAAATAAAATCAAAATTTCGATTCCAGGGTTGGATAACTGCAATATTTTGTAGTACATGAAAGTGACCAAAATGGTTACAAATTTTAAGTTTTTCTTAAGAGTTGCATGAACCTCATTATTAAAATATTTTACATTACATGAAAGTGACCAAAAAGTTTAAAAATTCACTAAGAATTGCATTGGTAAAGAAATAAAAATTCGCTTCCAGAGTTGGAAAATCGAAATATTTCTGGTACATAAAAATACCCATATAAATTCCAAATTTTGTTTTTTTAGTGAATTAAACCTATTTTATACTTCAGGAAGAATTAGTTTGGTATTAAAAATTCGGTTCCAGGGTTGGAAAATCGAAATTGTTTAGTACATAAAAGTAGCCATATAAATTCCTTATTTTGGTTGTGTGTGAATGAAATCTATATATATACTTCGGGAATAATTAAATTGGTATTAAAACCAAAATAATTAAAAATCCAAATTCACGGTTGGAATATCGACATTTTCTGATTCATAAAAGTAACCATATAATTTGTTATATATGATTTTTATGATGAATTATACCTACTTTATATATCAGGAAGAAATAAATTGGTATTAAAAAACATAAAAATCTAAAAGACTATTCTACCGTTGGACAACTAGAACCTTTTGGGGTACATGAAACGTATTTGTTCTTTTTGTTTGTAAATTAAACATATTTAATATTTTTGAAAGACGTTCAGAAGTATTAGAAGTAAGAAGAACCAAACATTTAGTTTCCTAACCAAAAAATTTAAACGTTGTCTTAAATATAAAAGTAACTGATAACATCATTTTGTTTTTTTAATTAAAGCTAGTTTCTGTTTTAGCAAGAAAGAAATAAAGAAGAATTACATCTGTGAAGGGTATTTAAGATTCGGCACAGCCGAATATAGCACTTTTACTTGTTTAGTAATAATATTGAGCTTGAGGCTTATTTTTATAAAATAATAACTATAAAACTATTTATTTTATATTTGTATCAATATTTCGATATCGTCTGGATATCTTCTTAAGGATAACAATTTAAAATTATTTATAATATTTCAACAATAACAAAATTTGTAAATTATACAAAGTTAAATATCTTTGTTGTTTTTTATTTTTATATAAAAATGAAAATGAATGAAGAAATTTGTTCATACATATTAAAAACATTTCAAAATTGAAACTTTTTTTTCTTTCCTTTCTACAACATGAGGAAATGAATATAATAATTAATAAAATTTGAACACATTCTAGGTTACCCTATGATCATTTTAATAATCTATTCTTGTAAATCAAATGTCTATAATTCTGTACTACACTATCAGTATCAGCTTTACAATTAATTCTTTTATCTAATGGTACATTTATTATCTGTAACATTTCTAATATATAGCGATGTCTATACCTATTTTCAGAATTTAAAATGGATATATTTTCAAAATCTGGATAGTGATTTGAATCACGACTGCTGTTTTTTGTGTAGAAGTATAATTCCTATATTTTAAGTTTGACCTATGTTCCGTTAATCTGGTCTTAACTTTATTTTGTGTTGTTCCTATATAAACTTTATTACAAATTTCATTATCTTTTACTTTACATGGAATTTTATAAACAACATTAGACTCTTCTAATTTATCTATTTTGTCTTTAGTATTAATAAATAATTTACCTAGTGTATTAAATGGTTTGTGTGCCATTCTATATTTGTTTTTATTTAAAATATCTGATTTTTCTACTCTATCTGAAACTATTGGAATATATGTCATAGAATTATAAATCTTTGGTTCAATATTATTGTTTGTGTTATTTATATTTTTTCGTCTGTTATATTGCTCTATTAAATTACAAGCTAATCATACAGGAAAATCATTATTAACTAAAATTTCTTTAATAATATTTTTATTCTTATTATGAAATTTTGCATCACTTACACCTAGTATCCTCTCTTTTAATTCTTTGCTGTATTAATGATCATTCTCTTTGGATGTTTAGAATAATAATTAATGATTCTACCTGATGATGTTGGTTTCTGATACCAATCTATAGATAAGCTATTGTTACTACGTATGATCACTGTGTCTAAGTAGGGAAGTTTATTATTCTTTTCTATTTCAACAGTAAATTTAATGTCTGAATGGAAGGAGTTAACTGATGCTAGTATACTATCTAATTCAGATTCTAAAATTATACAAGATATATCATCAACATATTTAGTTATAATTTTAGGTTTAACTGACAATTGCCCTATACACTTATTCAGTAATTCTTCCATAATAATACCAGCTACTATTGGATATGCTGGCGATCAAATAGTATTAGCTGGTAATTTAATAGATCAATATAACAGGCGACAAAATATAAATAACACAAACAATAATATTGAACAAAAGATATATAAATCTATGACACATTCTCCAATAGTTTCAGAAAGAGTAGAAATATCAGATATTTTAAATAAAAACAAATATAGAATGGCACACAAATCATTTAATACACTAGGCAAATTATTTAGTAATACTAAAGACAAAATGCAACAAATAAAAAACAACATAATTTTTAAAGTTGTTTGTAATTTTGTTAAGCAAATGATATATTTTTATGGCGAAGAAGGTCCAACGCGTTAAACTTGGACACGTAAAATAATAATAAAATAATTTTTGGACCCGCCCCCTTTAGTGGGCGCTATTATTTGCAAAAATAGTGTAAAAATTTAACAAATTGTTTTAGTTAAGCCTGCATTAACTAAAAATCACATTTTTAAGGTTTAATGACAAAGCTAAGACGTAACCTGGTAGTACTCTTCCGTACCCCCTCTTCAACCTTTGCCCCTAAATGACCCTATAAAAATTTGTTTCTTTAATTTAGTATTTAATTATCCCAAACATTTATTTTTAGAGTTTTATGACAAAGGTGAAACGTCTCCCCCACAGCCCTTGCCAGAGCGACCCCGCCAAAATACACTTTTGATACCCTTCAAAGATAAAGTATATATATTCTTGATCACTGATGAAGTCTGAGACGATCTGGCAAAGTTCATACATTCGTCTGTGGAAAACATGTTATAATCTACTTTTGGCCCCCCTCCTTTAGTGGGCGTTGACGTACAATATTATATGCAAAAACAGTGCAAATATTGAAAATTTTTTATTCCTTAGGCCTATAAGAAGCTGAGATGTGCTCTGATCTTGCGGAGGTGAAACCACTCTCCCTCGCCCCTTCCCGGAATAAATAGAGATTTAAAATTGGGTACAGAGATATCTTAAAGAAACTCTGTCCCACCAAGTTAAACATTTTAAATTTACTTACTAAATAAGGAGGGTATTTAAGATTCGACCCTGTCGAATATAACGTTTTTACTTGTTTTTTTTAATATTTGATACCAATTTTGTTCTTCCTAAATTCTAAAATAGTTATAAAAAAACAACGTCAATTGCCTTCTTGGTTACTACTAAGTAAAAAAAAATTTCAATTTCCCACCGCTGGAAGCGAAATTTTAATTTAAAAAAAAAATTTTTTTGACCAATGCAAGTCTTAATGATGTATACAGTCGAAACTCTCTTTAACGAATTCCAAGGGACTGGATATTTACTTCGCTATATAGAAAAGAAAAAAAAAATGTGTTCCTCTTAAAATTTTTTATTTGTAGTAGTCAGTTATTTTAGTTTGAAGTACATTTTTCCACTTTTCTTCTTCAATATAATATTCTAATACATTTAGAGAAATAAACACAGTATTTGGTACGTTGGTTTTCGTTTCCAAATAGGTACGGTAACCTTCACCTGATGAAGAAAGTTGTCGATATGTGGGTAACGGTTTCGCAATATCGGCAGATTCTTCTTCGTATTCATCCGAATCTTTTAAAAGAGAAATAATCGTGTACATCAGAAAATGATTAGAATCGGATTTTCTTTATTATTGTTTCTTTACCTGAGATAGCTGGTGCTCCAAAACTTTCTTGAACCCTCTCGAGGATATCTTCGTCGGAAGGGTTGTCTGCGGTAATGACATCACAGTCAACATTGATGTAGTCTTTAAATGTTGCATTAATATTAGCAACTGATTTAAATGAAAACTCTAAAAAGGCCAAGGCATACTGTTGTTCGTTGTGGTGTAAAGTTTTACAAATCCTGCGTGTGAAAGCAACAAAGTACACACAGAGCAACAATAACAACACCAATAACACACAACAAAGCGACTTCCATTTCTTTTTTGTGTGCGTGAGTTAATTTCCTTTTTAAGGAAATGAGTAAAAACAATATATTTTGTTTTTTCCGCTGCACTGAAATGTGCGCTTCTTTATTTAGTATATTTTTAAGACTAACCAAAAATTGTTTCTTTACATCTATTTATGCTAAAAATATTCTTTGTTAAAAATAATGTATTTTCCTAATTACTGTTTACTTAGGATCTATCGTAAAATATTTATTGTTTTATGGATTATTATGTGTAGTCTTATCTCTAGTCTAGTTCCATATATGTTAAATTGCCGATGTGTTTATTTTAGGTCTAGACCATTGTCTAGTTATAATTACACAACGCAACAAAATAAAAAAAATTTCATATGCTTTTAAAACCACTATACAATTTTGATGTATCATGACTACCTTTGTACAAAAATGGTAAAATTTTTAAATTCTATGGATAGATTTTTTTTTTAAATTTTTTTGTAAAATTGCATTTTTTTTAGACGCTTTTTCACATTATTAGTGATAACTTAAAAACGGCTAATCGGATATTATTCAAATATAATGTGAAAAATTAAGATTTACATAGCCTTTAATCCGTCTATATCTTTTGCTTTAATCGGATCAACAGTTTCGGAGTTATAATAAAAAATGTAAGAAAAAAATATATTTTTTACGTAAAAATGGCAAACATTTTTGTTTTAAAAATATCATGAAAAATAGAAAACGGCAAAAAATGTTCAGATTCATTATTCTATTACAAATCCACAAATAATAGCAACAAAACGAGATATCGACCACAAAAATCGACTGATTATTTTCGAATTTATTTACAATTAAGTAAATTAAGCAACTTCTTTTGCCATACATTTCTTATGCTTTATAGATGCTTTTAAAACTACTATACAATATCCAAGTACTGCTGAAGTGTTTTGGAGGAATATGAAATGTATGTATTTGCAGTCTTGGAGATTCGAACTTAAGCCCGTTGATAAAATTAACAATTTACATAAGAAAGTTCGACTAATAAAAATTCATACATAATTTAAAATTATGTGTAGTGTGGTTATAAATGGATGTTCCTCTAAAGCAGCGGTTCCCACCAAGTATTGCTTCACGGACCCCTTGAGACATTTCTACTAGCTCACGGACCCCAAACATTTTTTTTGTCAAATATTAAAATTAAAATGTAAAAGTACAAAACAAAAAATAAATAAATAAATATATTATGTTTAATAAAAAAAACGTTAAAAAACAAAAATTTTAAAATACATATATTAAAAGCATATTTTTATTTAAAAATTCATTAAGAGATCATTTTTAGGTTTTTACCCCCAAACATTATTTTGTCAAATATTAAAATTAATATGTAAAAGTACCAAAACAAACAAAAATAAATTTATTATAGTGGTGTTTTTGTCGATCGCTATAATCGCTTAGATAAAATGCTTCGAAAAAAACGACATAACTGCTAATTTCTTTAACTTGATATATCTTTTAATTTTGAAGTTTGAAAAAATATAAAGAAAATAAAAAAAAATTCTTAAGATTTCAATATTTTTTTAATTTATGAAATGTCATTTTGAATTTATACTAGATAACGTCATTAGATAATTTTTTATTAATGCTTAATTGTTAAGCACTTTAAATTTTTACTGCTTAGCTAAGCGAATATACACTAAAATTTGTATGAAATTTTTATATTTCGGTCGAGAAAAACACCACATATGTTGAATAAAAAAAAAACGTTACAAAACAAAAATTTTAAAATACATATATTAAAAGTATATTTTTGTTTAAAAATGAGACCATTTTTAGTTTTTTAAAATTAAATAAAAAAAAAAACACTTATTTCAAATTCAACAATAAAAAATAAATAAAAATAACAAAATCAACTTTTAAAGTTGTTACAAGCTTATCAAAAAGGGAACAAAATAGAACCTAATAATATTATCTTTATGATTAATTTGATTAATATAAATTTTTGATTAATATAAATTTTTTTAATTCAAATTTTGCTTCCAGGGATGGGAAATTGCATATTTTTATACATGAAAAAAATTAAACAGGCAACTGATATTGTTTTTTTTTTTTGCTAACTAAAACTGTCTTATAAATTAGGAAGAACAAAATTGGTATCAAAAATGCAAAATAAAATCAAAATTTCGATTCCAGGGTTGGATAACTGCAATATTTTGTAGTACATGAAAGTGACCAAAATGGTTACAAATTTTAAGTTTTTCTTAAGAGTTGCATGAACCTCATTATTAAAATATTTTACATTACATGAAAGTGACCAAAAAGTTTAAAAATTCACTAAGAATTGCATTGGTAAAGAAATAAAAATTCGCTTCCAGAGTTGGAAAATCGAAATATTTCTGGTACATAAAAATACCCATATAAATTCCAAATTTTGTTTTTTTAGTGAATTAAACCTATTTTATACTTCAGGAAGAATTAGTTTGGTATTAAAAATTCGGTTCCAGGGTTGGAAAATCGAAATTGTTTAGTACATAAAAGTAGCCATATAAATTCCTTATTTTGGTTGTGTGTGAATGAAATCTATATATATACTTCGGGAATAATTAAATTGGTATTAAAACCAAAATAATTAAAAATCCAAATTCACGGTTGGAATATCGACATTTTCTGATTCATAAAAGTAACCATATAATTTGTTATATATGATTTTTATGATGAATTATACCTACTTTATATATCAGGAAGAAATAAATTGGTATTAAAAAACATAAAAATCTAAAAGACTATTCTACCGTTGGACAACTAGAACCTTTTGGGGTACATGAAACGTATTTGTTCTTTTTGTTTGTAAATTAAACATATTTAATATTTTTGAAAGACGTTCAGAAGTATTAGAAGTAAGAAGAACCAAACATTTAGTTTCCTAACCAAAAAATTTAAACGTTGTCTTAAATATAAAAGTAACTGATAACATCATTTTGTTTTTTTAATTAAAGCTAGTTTCTGTTTTAGCAAGAAAGAAATAAAGAAGAATTACATCTGTGAAGGGTATTTAAGATTCGGCACAGCCGAATATAGCACTTTTACTTGTTTAGTAATAATATTGAGCTTGAGGCTTATTTTTATAAAATAATAACTATAAAACTATTTATTTTATATTTGTATCAATATTTCGATATCGTCTGGATATCTTCTTAAGGATAACAATTTAAAATTATTTATAATATTTCAACAATAACAAAATTTGTAAATTATACAAAGTTAAATATCTTTGTTGTTTTTTATTTTTATATAAAAATGAAAATGAATCATGGTACAATTATCAGGTATATGCAAAGCGAATTCATTACAACAAAGCAACTTTTTTGTGAAACACAATGTCAAATACAAGGCGAATTATTTAACTCGCCTTTGTTAAATAAAATAAAATGTTATGTGAACAAATATAGGTTTATTCATTGTAGTGATAAACATTAAATTTTCAAATAAAAAAAAATAAATGGAAATGAGGTGTATGTCCACAAGATAAATAAATGTATAAAACTAAGGCGTACGACTTCAAGCTTCTTGTTTGAGGTAGATGAAGATATATCAAGAAAGTGCAGTTTTTGTTTAGTAATTGAAAATTTTTTTATTGTTTTCAACTATAGGCTCAGCGTTCTCTTCTGTCTTCCTCTTTAGGAACCTAAAAAAAATCCCATTCCCGGATTTTTCTTTTTTTAAACAAACACTACAAAATCTCATTTTTATATATTCAGAAAAACTACACCGATTTGTTTATATTATATTATTAATATATTGTTTGAATTTGCAATATTTTTTGAAAACAATGGGCAGAAAGTATGTTGAAAAAATTTTTTTATTTTAAAAATTTAAACTTTTATTTTAAAAATTTCAAGCAACTAAAAGAGTTAGTAAAAAGAAAACATAAAATTGCGGCAAATTTCACAAATTTTGACAATCTGTTCACTATCACCTGTGCTGATGCATATACCTGTTTATTGTACCATGAAATGAATGAAGAAATTTGTTCATACATATTAAAAACATTTCAAAATTGAAACTTTTTTTTGCTTTCCTTTCTACAACATGAGGAAATGAATATAATAATTAATAAAATTTGAACACATTCTAGGTTACCCTATGATCATTTTAATAATCTATTCTTGTAAATCAAATGTCTATAATTCTGTACTACACTATCAGTATCAGCTTTACAATTAATTCTTTTATCTAATGGTACATTTATTATCTGTAACATTTCTAATATATAGCGATGTCTATACCTATTTTCAGAATTTAAAATGGATATATTTTCAAAATCTGGATAGTGATTTGAATCACGACTGCTGTTTTTTGTGTAGAAGTATAATTCCTATATTTTAAGTTTGACCTATGTTCCGTTAATCTGGTCTTAACTTTATTTTGTGTTGTTCCTATATAAACTTTATTACAAATTTCATTATCTTTTACTTTACATGGAATTTTATAAACAACATTAGACTCTTCTAATTTATCTATTTTGTCTTTAGTATTAATAAATAATTTACCTAGTGTATTAAATGGTTTGTGTGCCATTCTATATTTGTTTTTATTTAAAATATCTGATTTTTCTACTCTATCTGAAACTATTGGAATATATGTCATAGAATTATAAATCTTTGGTTCAATATTATTGTTTGTGTTATTTATATTTTTTCGTCTGTTATATTGCTCTATTAAATTACAAGCTAATCATACAGGAAAATCATTATTAACTAAAATTTCTTTAATAATATTTTTATTCTTATTATGAAATTTTGCATCACTTACACCTAGTATCCTCTCTTTTAATTCTTTGCTGTATTAATGATCATTCTCTTTGGATGTTTAGAATAATAATTAATGATTCTACCTGATGATGTTGGTTTCTGATACCAATCTATAGATAAGCTATTGTTACTACGTATGATCAATGTGTCTAAGTAGGGAAGTTTATTATTCTTTTCTATTTCAACAGTAAATTTAATGTCTGAATGGAAGGAGTTAACTGATGCTAGTATACTATCTAATTCAGATTCTAAAATTATACAAGATATATCATCAACATATTTAGTTATAATTTTAGGTTTAACTGACAATTGCCCTATACACTTATTCAGTAATTCTTCCATAATAATACCAGCTACTATTGGATATGCTGGCGATCAAATAGTATTAGCTGGTAATTTAATAGATCAATATAACAGGCGACAAAATATAAATAACACAAACAATAATATTGAACAAAAGATATATAAATCTATGACACATTCTCCAATAGTTTCAGAAAGAGTAGAAATATCAGATATTTTAAATAAAAACAAATATAGAATGGCACACAAATCATTTAATACACTAGGTAAATTATTTAGTAATACTAAAGACAAAATGCAACAAATAAAAAACAACATAATTTTTAAAGTTGTTTGTAATTTTGTTAAGCAAATGATATATTTTTATGGCGAAGAAGGTCCAACGCGTTAAACTTGGACACGTAAAATAATAATAAAATAATTTTTGGACCCGCCCCCTTTAGTGGGCGCTATTATTTGCAAAAATAGTGTAAAAATTTAACAAATTGTTTTAGTTAAGCCTGCATTAACTAAAAATCACATTTTTAAGGTTTAATGACAAAGCTAAGACGTAACCTGGTAGTACTCTTCCGTACCCCCTCTTCAACCTTTGCCCCTAAATGACCCTATAAAAATTTGTTTCTTTAATTTAGTATTTAATTATCCCAAACATTTATTTTTAGAGTTTTATGACAAAGGTGAAACGTCTCCCCCACAGCCCTTGCCAGAGCGACCCCGCCAAAATACACTTTTGATACCCTTCAAAGATAAAGTATATATATTCTTGATCACTGATGAAGTCTGAGACGATCTGGCAAAGTTCATACATTCGTCTGTGGAAAACATGTTATAATCTACTTTTGGCCCCCCTCCTTTAGTGGGCGTTGACGTACAATATTATATGCAAAAACAGTGCAAATATTGAAAATTTTTTATTCCTTAGGCCTATAAGAAGCTGAGATGTGCTCTGATCTTGCGGAGGTGAAACCACTCTCCCTCGCCCCTTCCCGGAATAAATAGAGATTTAAAATTGGGTACAGAGATATCTTAAAGAAACTCTGTCCCACCAAGTTAAACATTTTAAATTTACTTACTAAATAAGGAGGGTATTTAAGATTCGACCCTGTCGAATATAACGTTTTTACTTGTTTTTTTTAATATTTGATACCAATTTTGTTCTTCCTAAATTCTAAAATAGTTATAAAAAAACAACGTCAATTGCCTTCTTGGTTACTACTAAGTAAAAAAAAATTTCAATTTCCCACCGCTGGAAGCGAAATTTTAATTTAAAAAAAAAATTTTTTTGACCAATGCAAGTCTTAATGATGTATACAGTCGAAACTCTCTTTAACGAATTCCAAGGGACTGGATATATACTTCGCTATATAGAAAAGAAAAAAAAAATGTGTTCCTCTTAAAATTTTTTATTTGTAGTAGTCAGTTATTTTAGTTTGAAGTACATTTTTCCACTTTTCTTCTTCAATATAATATTCTAATACATTTAGAGAAATAAACACAGTATTTGGTACGTTGGTTTTCGTTTCCAAATAGGTACGGTAACCTTCACCTGATGAAGAAAGTTGTCGATATGTGGGTAACGGTTTCGCAATATCGGCAGATTCTTCTTCGTATTCATCCGAATCTTTTAAAAGAGAAATAATCGTGTACATCAGAAAATGATTAGAATCGGATTTTCTTTATTATTGTTTCTTTACCTGAGATAGCTGGTGCTCCAAAACTTTCTTGAACCCTCTCGAGGATATCTTCGTCGGAAGGGTTGTCTGCGGTAATGACATCACAGTCAACATTGATGTAGTCTTTAAATGTTGCATTAATATTAGCAACTGATTTAAATGAAAACTCTAAAAAGGCCAAGGCATACTGTTGTTCGTTGTGGTGTAAAGTTTTACAAATCCTGCGTGTGAAAGCAACAAAGTACACACAGAGCAACAATAACAACACCAATAACACACAACAAAGCGACTTCCATTTCTTTTTTGTGTGCGTGAGTTAATTTCCTTTTTAAGGAAATGAGTAAAAACAATATATTTTGTTTTTTCCGCTGCACTGAAATGTGCGCTTCTTTATTTAGTATATTTTTAAGACTAACCAAAAATTGTTTCTTTACATCTATTTATGCTAAAAATATTCTTTGTTAAAAATAATGTATTTTCCTAATTACTGTTTACTTAGGATCTATCGTAAAATATTTATTGTTTTATGGATTATTATGTGTAGTCTTATCTCTAGTCTAGTTCCATATATGTTAAATTGCCGATGTGTTTATTTTAGGTCTAGACCATTGTCTAGTTATAATTACACAACGCAACAAAATAAAAAAAATTTCATATGCTTTTAAAACCACTATACAATTTTGATGTATCATGACTACCTTTGTACAAAAATGGTAAAATTTTTAAATTCTATGGATAGATTTTTTTTTAAAATTTTTTTGTAAAATTGCATTTTTTTTAGACGCTTTTTCACATTATTAGTGATAACTTAAAAACGGCTAATCGGATATTATTCAAATATAATGTGAAAAATTAAGATTTACATAGCCTTTAATCCGTCTATATCTTTTGCTTTAATCGGATCAACAGTTTCGGAGTTATAATAAAAAATGTAAGAAAAAAATATATTTTTTACGTAAAAATGGCAAACATTTTTGTTTTAAAAATATCATGAAAAATAGAAAACGGCAAAAAATGTTCAGATTCATTATTCTATTACAAATCCACAAATAATAGCAACAAAACGAGATATCGACCACAAAAATCGACTGATTATTTTCGAATTTATTTACAATTAAGTAAATTAAGCAACTTCTTTTGCCATACATTTCTTATGCTTTATAGATGCTTTTAAAACTACTATACAATATCCAAGTACTGCTGAAGTGTTTTGGAGGAATATGAAATGTATGTATTTGCAGTCTTGGAGATTCGAACTTAAGCCCGTTGATAAAATTAACAATTTACATAAGAAAGTTCGACTAATAAAAATTCATACATAATTTAAAATTATGTGTAGTGTGGTTATAAATGGATGTTCCTCTAAAGCAGCGGTTCCCACCAAGTATTGCTTCACGGACCCCTTGAGATATTTCTACTAGCTCACGGACCCCAAACATTTTTTTTGTCAAATATTAAAATTAAAATGTAAAAGTACAAAACAAAAAATAAATAAATAAATATATTATGTTTAATAAAAAAAACGTTAAAAAACAAAAATTTTAAAATACATATATTAAAAGTATATTTTTATTTAAAAATTCATTAAGAGATCATTTTTAGGTTTTTACCCCCAAACATTATTTTGTCAAATATTAAAATTAATATGTAAAAGTACCAAAACAAACAAAAATAAATTTATTATAGTGGTGTTTTTGTCGATCGCTATAATCGCTTAGATAAAATGCTTCGAAAAAAACGACATAACTGCTTAATTTCTTTAACTTGATATTTCTTTTAATTTTGAAGTTTGAAAAAATATAAAGAAAATAAAAAAAAATTCTTAAGATTTCAATATTTTTTTAATTTATGAAATGTCATTTTGAATTTATACTAGATAACGTCATTAGATAATTTTTTATTAATGCTTAATTGTTAAGCACTTTAAATTTTTACTGCATAGCTAAGCAAATATACACTAAAATTTGTATGAAATTTTTATATTTCGGTCGAGAAAAACACCACATATGTTGAATAAAAAAACACGTTACAAAACAAAAATTTTAAAATACATATATTAAAAGTATATTTTTATTTAAAAATGAGATCCTTTTTAGTTTTTTAAAATTAAATAAAAAAAAAAACACTTATTTCAAATTCAACAATAAAAAATAAATAAATATAACAAAATCAACTTTTAAAGTTGTTACAAGCTTATCAAAAAAGGAACAAAATAGAACCTAATAAGGTAAAAAAATTTAAAAACTGGTACCCTTTTTTTGCTTGATAAGATCTGTAATATTTGGAGATATTTCAGAAAGTGCACACCTAATATCACTTTCAACATCCAAACGCGATCGGTACTTAGTTTTAATACATAAAAGGGCGGAGAAGCTGGTTTCACACAAATATGTTGTTGAAAATTGTATTAAAAGTTTCATTGATTCAGATCCAACAAGCGGGTAAGTTTTGTAATACTTCAACCAGAATGTCTCAATTTCCATATAATCGAAGTCATTAATTGCACATGAATTGCACTGCAGCTCTATAATTTCTTCTTGAATGGCATCTGGTATGTCAGAAATAGTTATGTTGAAAGGGTTGCGAAGTAAATTTACTTGCCAAGATTCTGTTTTCAACTCCGGAAAATATCTGGTGAATTCATCATGCAACGCATCTAAATGTTCGATGATTACACTTTTTAAGTTCATATTTTGGATATCGGAAGAATCCATGACATCGTTAAGAAGCTGAAAAGAAGAATATTTTGGAGTAGGTGTTTGAAGGCGGCTTTTCCATAGTGAAATTTTACACATAAAAGCATTAATTGCATCAATCGATGTTAAAATATTTATTTGGTTTCCTTGTAATTTTAGGTTAAGGTTGTTTAATGCCTCAAAAAAGTCAGTAATATATGCGAAATAAAAATAAATGTTGGAGCAGAAAATTTTTCATAAAGATTGTCTCTGTTTTCTTTCAAAAGAAAAATTTCTACCTCAGTTTTTAATTCGAACAATCTTTTCAGCATGTTTCCTTTTGAAAGCCAACGTACTTCTGTGTGGAAAAATAATTTTGTTTGCTCTGCATTAAGATCTTGACATAAGGCTACAAAAATTCTTGTCCTCAATGCACTGGTCTTAACAAAATTAACGACATCTATTGCAGTCTGAAGAGCTTTTTTAAGTTCATCTGGCATGGTTTTTGCAGCTAGTGCTTGACGATGTATTATGCAGTGTGAACCTATTATATTTTCATTCATGTCTTTGGCCAACTTTAAAAAACCAGACCGAGAACCCATCATTGAGGGTGCACCATCAGTACAAATTCCCACTACTTTTTTCCAGGGAATATTGTTTTCCATTAAAAAATCGGAAAGTGCTTGAAAAATATCACTTCCTTTTGATGTTGTAGGCAACGATTTAATAAACAAAAGCTCTTCACATACTTTATTTTCTTCAATAAATCTGCAAAAAAATAAAAGTTGGCAGGAATGAGAAACGTCCGTGGTTTCATCACATTGCAGAGCGATGAATGGGGAATTCTTAATTTTTTCCAGTAACTGCTCCTTAATATATTGTGACAAAATTCAATTCGGCGTTTGACTGTGTTATTTGACAGAGCTACTTTCATTAGCTTATCTTTATTAACTTTATCGAGAATTACGTTACCAACTGCGGCAATACAGGGCTTGATCAAATCTTTACCAATCGTATGTGGTTTTTTGTTTTTTGCAATTAACATTGCTATTTTATACGAAGCTTCCATAGCCTTTTCTTGTTCAATATTAAAATCGCCTGTGGAATCCAACTTTATTTGTTTTAGTGA
Source organism: Linnaemya tessellans (assembly GCA_951800035.1). Lineage (NCBI taxonomy): Eukaryota > Metazoa > Arthropoda > Insecta > Diptera > Tachinidae > Linnaemya > Linnaemya tessellans. The sequence continues at coordinate 70,679,593 of OX637533.1, read as the reverse complement.
TCTGTTTTTAGCTGTAAAAAAAATCTGCGTTTTTATCTTTAAATTCTGGGTGGTTTGCAATTAGATGCCTCTTCATTTTGGAAGGTTTCATAGACTCATTGGCAAGCGTTTTATAGCAAATCACACACTGAGGAATTACATTATCGTTTTTTTTCATAAATGTAAATCCAAACTTTATATAACTTTCGTCATATTGTCTTTTCTTTGACATATTTTGAATTTTATTAACTTGCTTTACTTATTAAAAAACACACAGCAACTATGTAAATGTGAAATGGAAATAAAAACAAACTACAATCAACAAAAACCCAGCTGATAATGGTGCTGGTAAAAACAATCAGTGTTGAGCGAGAGGTACTTTATAAATGATGGTCCACAAAATTAATAAAAAAGCACCTGGTTTATTTATTATAAATGATGGCCAATTTTATTTAAGCAGAACTACGGAAAATTACAAAAAAAAACCAAATCAATATTTTTAAATAATTTGAAAATTATCAAAAAAATAATAAATTACTTTGAAATGCTGCTACGGACCCCTGGGGGGTCGCGACCCACCATTTGGGAACCGTTGCTCCAAAGGGATGAATAATGTAGATATTTCTTGAATATTTGTAAATTTATTTTCTGAGTCTGTATACAGGATTTCGAGTATACTTAATTTTTCATTGTGTTTTTTATGAATGATGTCATAAATTCTTTGTTGTTAGTTAAAGTATATTTTGTCATCTATAGTTATGTTTTGGTTAAACTGCACCAAATGTGGTCCGTTTATAGTTAGGTTGTTTAATGTATGTTTATTATCGATAAAAATATTCCCATTAACCAAGTCTTCGATGTCCGGGTTATTCTCAAGTTTTGTTTTACATTGTGCAGGTTCGTTGTTTAAAATAGTTAGTGTGCAATTATCTTTAGATTCAATTTTACATATATGGGTGCCAATAATATTTTTACATTTAGTTATTCTTTGATAATTATTTTTACATAAAGCAATATTATCATCTAATAATAATTTTCCGAGTTTATTTGCTAAGGGATAGATTTTGTACAGTTTAAATTCTTCTTCGATAATAGGATATTTATAGATTACAAAAATTGCTTGGCTAAATTCACAAACATGTAAATCTAAATATTCGAGTATATTAATTACAGGAATTTTTATTTTTTCATTTTTTATAATGGATTCAATTTCCTCTACATTTAATGTTCCTGAATAAAAGTTATTATTTTTTGCAAAATTAATTGTATTAGTTAGTGTTATTATTTCATTAAAAACTTCGTTTAACTATAATTCTTCGTTTATTTTTTCAATACTGATATTATTTAATATATTTTCAAATTGTGAGTTAATTATTCTTTGTTGATTACTATTTTCTACAAGTTGGTTTAATCTAGTTTTTATTTCAATTTCATCGTTATGAGCTGGAGTACCATTGATAAATTTAAGAGCTGATCCTAAAAAGTTTAGAGATCTTTTATTTCTATTGTTCGTTAATTGTGTTTTTAAATTTTCAATTTTCTTGATTAAAACTTGAAGTTCTATATTTTCTTGTGTGTTGTATGCATTTTTCATTATATTTTCGTATGGTTTTAATGTATTTGTAATGTTTACAACATGGTACAAGTATTCATAGTTCTTGTGTAAATATACTTCGTTGTCTTCAATTGGATTACCGTTAATAGGATCACTATCTTTGCTGACATGTTTACTTCTAATGTTGTCCGTGTGTATTATTAATTTTCTGGATGTGGTAATGGTTTCGCCGTTGTCTGTCTCAACAATATGTTTTTAAAATGTAGCTACGTCTTTACTTCTTCTATGCGTCCTGGAGTAAATAATGTCTCCTTTTTTATATTGGATGAATTTGCGCTTCTTATTGTGGTAGGCCAAAGTTTTTGTTTGAGCGTCCTCAATCAAATCGTATATATATATGAGGATACCCCCGCTGATTAAAGAACACGTCCTCGGGTTTTTCTTTAGTGACTGAGTGTATAGTCTTATTGTATTGGCGAACTGCCTCAAATATTTTTTCATTAGGAGCAGTAATTCCCTTTTGTTATACCAAGTTTGCGAGTTCGATGATTGTACTGTGTATACGTTCGACTTAACCGTTTGTTGTTGAATGAAATGGGGCTGTAACTACTTGCTGTATATGAAGTCTTTCGTATATTTGGTTAGCTAAAATTCCATTAAAACTTGCTTCGTTATCGGTAACGATGAATTTAGCGTTCGGGTAAGTGAGAGAGAGAACATCTTCAATATTTTTATACATGTCCTTTTTTGTTGGTATGTGTCGTATATGACAAAATTTAGAGAACTTGTCTAAACTGGTTATAAACATTTGTCCGCTGAAGTAAAATATATCCATATGTATATTCTCACCAGGTTTTCTAGGTATTGGTGCTTCGCCAATAGGAATTTTGTTAGGTTGTCTGTCGATTTTTGTGAGTTGGACATGACTCGCAGTTATTATTAAATTCGTGGCAATGTTTTTTAAGTCGGGCCAAAAATATTCTCTTTCTAGGTCTAAAATATTATTTCGTACATTTCTATGAGCTCTCTCATGAATTTGTTTAGCTAGCAGTTTCTGTCTTTCTTCGTCTAATATATCCTCGACTAAATTGTTCGCTTCTACAAATTTTAAACATTGTCTCTGCGTCGACGAGCAATGCATTAATCACCTTTGGTTTCAATATTAATTTCATGTTATTTGTAAAATTTTCGTTGGTCGTGAATTTAATATGATGGCGTTTGAATTTAAAAACATTTTTTGATTCCAAAGAATCTTCATTGGTGTGTGTCAGAATTATTTGATTTTTAAACTGATTCAAAGGTTTAGGACTTCTTTGTATTTTTTCAGTCGGTGAACTTTGGGATGAGTGTTGAGATTCATTCGTACTAGAATTTATTTGTTGCCTTGACAATGCGTCAGCGAATACATTTTGGTGTCCGGGTTTATATACTATTTTTGCACCATATTCTTCAATAAAGTTTTTCCATCGTTTTAATTTTGTATTTGGGTTTTTATCATATACAGAAAATATTAATGATTGATGGTCTGTATAAATTGTCAAATCTGCTACTCCATATAAATAATTTCTTAATTTCTGTAAGGACCAGACTATGGCTAAAAGTTCCTTTTCATTTGTTGAATAATTTTGTTCAGTCTCGTTGAGAGTTCTTGAAATAAATGAAATAGGTCTTTGTTTTTGGGAAAGTACAGCGCATATAGCAAAATTGCTTGCATCTGTGGTTAATTCGAAGGGTTCTTTGAAATCAGGTTGGAACAATTGTACCTAGGCCTCAAGTTCATCTTTGATCTTATTCATTGCTTCTAGATAGTGTTTTCAATTTCGGTTAACCGATTAACCGAAAACCTGGTTTTTGGGCATAATTTCGGTTTTTAGGAAACCGAGTTTTCCGCTCCGGTTAACCGGTTATTTTACATCTACAAAAATCGCCCATTTTTTCTATTTTATTGTTGTGTGTGCCTCACTGTTATCAGCTGTTTTTTATTATTTCGCATTGAATTATTGTTTGTGTGTCAAATAACCGAAATTTGTAAGAAATTTGGAGAAAACAAGAAAATAAATTAATGTATATTTGTTGTTTAACAAAAGTATGTGTAACATTTAAAGTTAAATTGTGTTTTAAATATAATGTATTGCTTTTTAATTTACAGAAATGAGTTCTAAAGTGTGGAAATACTACAAAAAGAAAAATGAAAAGGCACAATGTACCAAGTGCCCACAAATTCTTGCTTGTAAAGGCTCTTCCACTTCGTCGCTTAAGAGTCACTTACTTAGAATACACAAAATTGACATTGATGGTGATGATGAAAAAGAAAAAAATTCAAATGAATCAAATTCATCTCAGAGTAGCTTAAAAGGTTATTTTACAACAAAAAGTACAACCTCATCTCTTTCAGAGGTTCTATCTCGTTCGGTTGCTGAAGACGGGCTTTCCGTATGTGCGGTACAAAAATCGAAGGTAATAAAGTCTTATCTAAAGACAATTAATAGGGAAATGCCATGCCAGGCTACAATATGGAAACATATTTATTCATTTTATGAAGAAAAAAGAGCCGAATATATTAAAATTTTTAAAGCAATAAAGGAGACTAAAGGAAAGTTCTCCATTACTGTCGATGAGTGGGTTGATATCTCCAGTCTGAAATATATAAACGTAAGTGTTCGTTGCTTTAACCCTAGTACCTTTCAATTGGAAATATTCAATTTGGGACTAAAACAACTCACTGTTCGGGGAACTGGTAGCATCCACTCACGATGGTGCTGCTGTGATGAAGAAATATGGGGAATCTATATCTCCTTTAAGCCAATTATGCTACAATCATGGCATTCATTTATGTGTAGTAGATAGCTTTTACCACAAATCAAGTAACGATAAATTGGATGACAGCGAATGGTCCGATATCAATGAAGAAAGTGACTATGATTCTGATGGCTCGTTTCGTCCCGTCGACAACCATACTGTTCTTTCGCCATCAATTTACCCAACCATATCCAAAGTTGGAAAAGTGGTTAAAATGTTTAATAAAAGTCAAGATAAACAGCAAAAACTACAAAAGTATGTAGTGGAACATGAAGGACACCAGATTATTTTAAAATTGGATGTTAGACATCGCTGGAACTCTTTAGCAACAATGATTTCTACATTTTTAAAACTAAAATCGTATGTCAACCATACACTACTTGATTTAAATTTAGATACATTTTCCGAGTCGGAACTCAAAATTCTAGATAATGTATTGAACGTATTACAACCGCTTAATATTGCAGTTAATAAGCTTTCAAGTGATACTGTAACACTATTGGAATCTGAGGTAATTTTAAAGTTCGTGTTCAGCACAATTGGAAAATCAAATAGCAGTTTCGCACAAACTCTACTATGTTGCTTACGTGAGACGATTTCCCAAAGAAGAAATATGACATTAAATACACTATTTTTATATTTAAATAATGGTTGTTTTCCGAAATCTTGCGAATATATAAAATATTCGTCAAAGTCTACTACTAAAGACTTTGCTATGCAGCTCTACAAGAGGCTATTTTTTATTGTAGAAAATGAAACGATTGAAACTGAATTAGACTCTGAAGATTTTGAAATTTTATCAAATTCCGAAAGTTTGGAGGAACAACTAAACTTGACTTTAAAATCTATCCAAGACTTAAATAATAAATGCAAATGTGTTCATCTCAATAACCTTAGAGATGATTTCGAATATTTGGAAAAATTATAATTTCTTTTAATTCTTCTAATTTTAGTTTCTTTTAGTACAAAATTTGTGTAACAAATACTATTTTTTGAGTTATTTTTTAAATTAAAATGAATTGTTTTTACGTTAAATTTTTTTGTTATTTAATGGTGGGTTAACCGATTAACCGGTTTTTTCGAGTTCGGGTAACCGAAAAACCGGTTTTCAAAAAAGTCGGTTTTTTGAAAACACTACTTCTAGAGCAGGTTGGTCTAATTCTATATTTATTTTTGCGCTCAGATTTTTGGATACTCCACCGTTTTCGCCTCTCAAATATGTTGTTAAGGTCTTAACAATTGCAGCGAAATTTTTTATAAATTTCCTGTAATAACTGGCTAAACCTAAGAAGGATCTAAGCTCTTTTAATGTAGTTTGCTTAGGAAAATCTCTAATAGTTTGTATTTTTGTAGGATCTACCGTAATTCCGTTATGTTTAATTATGTGGCCTAAATATTCTATTTTTTCTTTAAAAAAGTGAGATTGCTCGGTTGAAATTTTCATATTTGCGTTATGTAAAGCGTTAACTATTGTTTCAATGTGTTCAATATGTTCCTCGGGTGTGGAAGAATATATGAGCACATCGTCGATATAAAAGTATGCAAATTTACCTATATATGGCCCTAGAATATCATCTACGCATCGTTGAAAAATTGAGGGAGCATTCTTTAAGCCGAATGGCATCCGTAGGAATTCATACTTAGCGCCGTTGATTGAGAAGGCTGTTTTTTCGCGGTCTTCTTTTTTAAGTCGAATTTGGTGAAAGAATGACTCTAAATCTAGTGTTGTAAAGATCTTTGCTTTACCTAGGTTTTGAATAGTCATATTTACATCCGGAATAGGATATCTATCCGTAATCGTTTGTGCATTCAATTTCTGAAAATCCACAACCATCCGTCGTTTAGGTTTCCTTGGTCATCGGTACCTTTTTTTGCTACAGTCGAGATGGGACTATTGTAGGGACTTTTACTAAGTTGGATAATTTCGTTATGCAACAAATCCTGGATTTCCTTATTTATAAATTCGCTATCAGAGTATGGATATGGATATTGTTTTGTCCATATAGGTTCATCTGATTTCGTTCTAATAGTTCCTTCGATCGTAGTGGTGTATGGAAGTTTTTCATTTGTGTACGAGTTTTTATTCATAATTTCTTCTATTCTTTCCCTATATTCCTCGCTATCTACTGTGAAATTTATTTTGTGCATTCTTTCCTTATTTTTATACCCTCCAAAAAAGAATTTGGAGGGTATATTCACTTTGTCATTCCGTTTGTAACGCATCGAAATATCCATCTCAGACCCCATAAAGTATATATATTCTTGATCAGTGATGAAATCTAAGACGAACTGAGCATGGCCGTCCGTCCGTCCGTCCGTCTGTGGAAATCACGATTCAGTCCAAACGAAAAGAGCTAGAGTCTTGAAATTTGACATAAATATATTTTAAAACTTAGAGCAGGTTAAGTTCGAAGATGGGCTAAATCGGGCAAGAGGGAAAAACGTTCCCCTAAGAAGAACTAAACCAACCCAGATAAAACAACGTAATTTTTAAAGTTTTTTGGTTATTTTGTTAAGCAAATGATATATTTTTATGTCAAATACGGTCCAACGCCTTAAACTTGGAGCCATTAAATAAAATAAAAATATTTTTTGACCCCGCCTAAAATTTAACAAATTGTTTTACTTAAGCCTACATTCCTTAAAAATAACACTTTTAAGCTTTATTGACGAAGCTGACACGAAACCTGGTGCTACTCTGCCCTGCCCCCTCCTTCCCCTTCGCCCACTAAATGACCCCACCAAAAAAAAAATTTTTTTTAAATTTTGTATATAATCATCCCAAGTATTTATCTTTAGAGTTTTATGACTGCCGATTTCTGCCCTACCCCCCCCCCCCCCCTTTTCCTTTGCCCCCAAAATGACCCTACCAAAAAAAATATGTTTTTTTAAATTTTGTATATAATCATCCCAAGTATTTATCTTTAGAGTTTTATGACTGCCGATTTCTGCCCTACCCCCCCCCCTCTTCCTTTGCCCCCTAAATGACTCTACCAAAAAAAAATTTTTTTTTTTAATTTTTTATATAATCATCCCAAACATTTATCTTTAGAGTTTCATGACTGCCGATTTCTGCCCTACCCCTCCCTCTTCCTGTGCCCCCTAAATGACCCTACCAAAAAAAATAATTTTTTTTTTAAATTTTGTATATAATCATCCCAAGCATTTATCTTTAGAGTTTTATGACTGCCTGTTGCTGCCCTACCCCCTCTTCCCCCTTTGCCCGCTAAATGACCCTATTAAAAATAAGTAAAAATATGTTTTAATTTTGTATATAATCATCCCAAACATTTATCTTTAGAGTTTTATGACTGCCGATTTCTGCCCTACCCCCTCTCCCCCTTTGCCCTTTAAATGACCCTATCAAAAATAAGAAATTTTAATTTTGTATATAATTATCCCAAGCATTTATTTTTAGACAAAGGTGAAATGTTTCCCCCACAGCCCTTGCCAGAGGGACCCCGCCAAAATACAGTTTTTATGCCCTCCAAAGAGAATTGTGATGAAGTCTAAGACGGTCTAACAATGCCCATACGTTCGTCTGTGGAAAACATGATATTGTATATTTTTGAACCCCGCCCCCTTTAGTGGGCATTGACGTACGATATTATATAAAGGAACTCTGTCCCACCAAGTTAAACATTTCAAATTCACTTACTAAATATTTGGAGGGTATTTAAGATTCGACCCGGTCGAATATAACGTTTTTACTTGTTATAATTGAGTCTGTTATTAACTAAATCTATAGTTGCCCCTATTTCTTTTAATCCTTGCATTCCTAATATCATGTCTGAGCTTGTCAGTGAATCTATTTCAAAGAATGTCAACTCATAATTTAATAGGTTTATCAACTTTTTACTTTTAACGTATGAATACCCGTGTACTGTTCTTACTTTTATAGGAGTTTCTAATCTTTTACTAATCTTTATTTGTTGCACCGCAGTCTATTAATATATTGATGGTCTTAACTGTTTCTCTATCGTGTCTTTGTAGATGAGGTAGGCCATCCCTTAATCTAAAAAAGCTACTTTATTGTCTTCATCTTCATCGTACTCAGCTTTGGTTGAATTGGTCTCGTTTTCCTCCTGGGTGTGGTTGATTCTTTGTTGTTTGTTAGGGTTGTTGGAGTAGTTTAATTCTCTCTTGAAAGGTTGTTGTTGCCTGAAGGGGTTGTTGTATCTTTGGTTGTTCCTTTGAAATTGTGTTGGTTGACGAACATTTCTATCAGTTGTGTCCGCAACCATTGGTTGTACTTGGGGTTGTCTTTGGATGTATGATGATTGTTGGTTTGGATTGTATTGTACATTTGGCCTGTACTTCCGTTGTTCAAATTGTTGATGACGTGGTTTTTGTTGCAAGCGTTCAAGAGTCACTGAATGTGGTCGATATCCTTGAATTGGTGTATCGAATTGTAAGCTTCTGTCCTCGTGGTAGATAGTACTCGCAATTGCATATGCGGTTTCTAGATCTTTTGGGTTCTGAGCGTAGAGGGTACCTACTGTGTATTTTGAGTTTAAACCAGTAATAAATGTTCTAACTGCTTCCTGATTAACGAATGTTTTCATAGTTGTTCCATTTCAATTTTTGATAGGATTAGGTTCAAAGTTTCATTGATGCATGAATGATACTCAGCCTTGTTATGTCAAAGAACTTTTGCCTTTTATTAGTTCGGACTTCCAGTTTTATTTATTTTTTTTCAAAGGATTGTCGGGAATATGAAATTCTACTATATTCCAATGAACATAAGTTTATTCCGCTTTTTCAGGATACGTGGTGCTGATTTTGTACTTTATTGAACTATTCCTTTTTTTATCTTGGAAGTCCTTTTGTACTCACTGTGTTTTTGTCCCCTGATTAATTATTCCTTTTTTCCTTCAGGATAATGTTGATTCAAGGATCAAGAGTGCAGTGTTCACTAAGTGGCGTTTGGAACCTTTAGTATAGACTTAACTAAGGATCCCGGTTGAGCCCCCAGTTAATTTCCTTTTTAAGAAAATGAGTAAAAAAAATATATTTTGTTTTTTCCGCTGCACTGAAATGTGCGCTTCTTTATTTAGTATATTTTTAAGACTAACCAAAAATTGTTTCTTTACATCTATTTATGCTAAAAATATTCTTTGTTAAAAATAATGTATTTTCCTAATTACTGTTTACTTAGGATCTATCGTAAAATATTTATTGTTTTATGGATTATTATGTGTAGTCTTATCTCTAGTCTAGTTCCATATATATTAAATTTCCGATGTGTTTATTTTAGGTCTAGACCATTGTCTAGTTAAAATTATCTTCATCCTTTATTTTATGATCCGTCTGCATTTATTTATTAATGTATTACTGGCATGCTTTGTGTCTGTTAGGTATGTTATGCGTTAACTCGTGCGTTCGGTTTTGCTTACCACTGATGTAAATAATAACGAAAAATTATTTGAATAAATTCGTTATATGGAGGTTGAAAACGCTTCAATCTTGAAGTTACGGTCGCAAAAATACTTCGTTATCAGGAAATCTTCGCTATAGGGCAATTCGTTATGTGGAGATTATAATACACTCAAAGTAGACCCAAAACACAGTGTTCTTATAATTGCTTCGCAATAAAAAAAGCTTCGTTATGTAGGAGTTCGTTATAGAGAGTGTCGGCTGTAAATTATAATTATTTAAGAAAAACTTTAAACCTGTTTAATTATTACATGTACTACAAAATACAGCATGATGGGGTCTCATCCGATGATTTCGGAGTCAACTCAGGGGTACAGCAAGGCTCCGTTTTTTCTCCTACTCTATTTCAATATTTACTCAACGATCTACTTTCCCAAACTTCCTGTCCTATTCACTCTTTCGCAGATGATAGCAGCTTTTCCATTCATATTCATTTAACTGCTGGCCGTCAAGGTCTGAAATCGAGACAAGGAGGTAGTTTATGAATGACGGTCCCGCCACTTACAATTTGAGAAGGTTAAAATCGAATATCCACACACACTGCTCCCTTTATCCTCCTTCGCAAAACCTTTCTTCCCAGTTCTAGCACAACGCACAGCATATGTAAGGGTCATTCCCTGAAAGCTGGTCCTACTAAAAAAAAAATGTGCAAAAAATCTTTTACATTCCCATCCCTGGAATTTTTTTTTATACCCTTCACAAAAAAGTGAAAGGGTATATAGGTTTGTCATTCCGTGTGTAATTTCTTCGATATCAATATGGGACCCCATAAATGATTGGAAATGAACTTAAATAAAAAAAGCTTCGTTATGTAGGAGTTCGTTATAGAGAGTGTCGGCTGTAAATTATAATTATTTAAGAAAAACTTTAAACCTGTTTAATTATTACATGTACTACAAAATACAGCATGATGGGGTCTCATCCGATGATTTCGGAGTCAACTCAGGGGTACAGCAAGGCTCCGTTTTTTCTCCTACTCTATTTCAATATTTACTCAACGATCTACTTTCCCAAACTTCCTGTCCTATTCACTCTTTCGCAGATGATAGCAGCTTTTCCATTCATATTCATTTAACTGCTGGCCGTCAAGGTCTGAAATCGAGACAAGGAGGTAGTTTATGAATGACGGTCCCGCCACTTACAATTTGAGAAGGTTAAAATCGAATATCCACACACACTGCTCCCTTTATCCTCCTTCGCAAAACCTTTCTTCCCAGTTCTAGCACAACGCACAGCATATGTAAGGGTCATTCCCTGAAAGCTGGTCCTACTAAAAAAAAAATGTGCAAAAAATCTTTTACATTCCCATCCCTGGAATTTTTTTTTATACCCTTCACAAAAAAGTGAAAGGGTATATAGGTTTGTCATTCCGTGTGTAATTTCTTCGATATCAATATGGGACCCCATAAATGATTGGAAATGAACTTAAATAGAGTGGTACTGAAATTCAGAAAGATCCGATGTACGGTTCCAGAGCTGGGAAGCTTACACCTATTTCTCGACGCCAAATTTATACCAAAAATCAATTTAGTTTTTTGAATGTTTGTAAATTAAACTTATTTCGTGCTTTAGGAAGCCTCAATGGTCTATTAAAAACTAAAAAAATTCAAATTTTTTTCCAGGAATGGGAAATAAAAAATTTTTTTTCGGCCCATTCCGTATTTTGTAGTACATGTAGTAACTAAGATTGTTAAAAATTTCAAGTTTTTCTTTAACAAAACCTCTTTAACGTCATGAAGATTTGCATTGAGCAAAAAAAAAATTTTTTGGATTCAAATTTTGGGGAAATTGCATTTTTGATGTGTTAACATCTATACGCGCGCCTCTAGGGCAGTAAACTATCAGTTTCAATACATACGCAAGTGTAAGGTGTAAGATGCAAGAGTATGTGTTTGTTCGTTGCTTGGCAGTCGGTATTGAAAGTGATTATGCATAGCAAAGAGAATAGTGGAGTGGTTATACGTACATATATAAAAATGAGATAGCAAGACAGCAACGTATGTAGCTTATGTACAAACATAACAATGTATGTATGTACATTTGTCTGTTGCTTTGCATTCTCTTTGTTTTTTGTGGGTTTAATATAAAATAAATAAACAAAAAGGTGTTAACACATCACCCGTGAGTTCGAACACTCATTGATTTTTTTTTATACGTGAAAGTAATCAAACAGGCAACTGATGTTGTTTAATTTTTTTTTAACTAAAACTGTCTTATAATTTAGGAAGAACAAAATTGGTATCAAAACCTAAAAATAAATCAAAATTTCGAATACAGGGTTGGACAAGTGCAATATTTTGTAGTACATGAAAGTGGCCAAAATGGTTAAAAAATTTAAATCTTTCTTCATAAGATAACCTCATGAAAATTGTTATAAATTTTGAGTTTTTCTTAAATAAAATCACTTTATACTTCATGAAGATCTGCATTGATAAAGAAAAATTTAAAAAATAAAATTTCGCTTCCAGGGGTGGGAAATTGAAATTTTTTATACATAAAAGTAACCAAAATGGTTAAAAATTTAAAATGTTTCTTTAGTAAAACTACTTTATACCTCATGAAGAGTCGTATTTATAAAAAAGCAAATAGAAAAAAAATTAAATTTCAATTCCAGGGCTGGGAAATTGAAAGTTTTTTTGGTACATGCAATATATTGTAGAACATAAAAGTGACAAAAATGGTTGGTAATTTTAAAATTTTTGTAAATAAAACTAATTTGTAAGTATTGGAAACTAGCATTGGTAAAAAAAGAAGACAAAAATTAAAATTTGGCTAACAGGGATGGGAAATTGAATTTTTTTTTATACATAAAAGCAACCAAAAAGCCAACTAATGTCAGTTATTTTGAATTAAAAGTATTTTTTAATTCAGGAAAAACAAAATTGGTATAAAATATTAAAACATACCAAAATTTCGATTCCAGGGTTGAATAACTGCAATATTTTGTAGTACATGAAAGTGACCAAAATGGTTACAAATTTTAAGTTTTTCTTAAATAAACCTCATTATTAAGAGTTGCATGAACCTCATTATTAAAATATTTTATGGTACATGAAAGTGACCAAAAAGTTTAAAAATTCACTAAGAATTGCAATGGTAAAAAAATAAAAATTCGCTTCCAGAGTTGGAAAATCGAAATATTTCTGGTAATTAAAAGTACCCACATAAATTCCAAATTTTGTTTTTTCAGTGAATTAAACTTATTTTATATATCAGTAAGAATTAGTTTGGTATTAAAAATTGGGTTCCAGGGTTGGAAAATCGAAATTTTTTAGTACATAAAAGTAGCCATATAAGTTCCTTATTTTGGTTGTGTGTGAATGAAATCTATATATATATACTTCGGGAATAATTAAATTGGTATTAAAACCGAAATAATTAAAAATCCAATTTCAGGGTTGGAATATCGACATTTTCTGATTCATAAAAGTAACCATATAATTTGGAATATTTGATTTTTATGTAATATTTGATTTTTATATATCAGGAAGAAATAAATTGGTATTGAAAAGCAAAAAAATATAAAAAACTATTCTACCGTTGGACAATTAGATCCTTTTAGGGTACATGAAACGTATTTATTCTTTTTGTTTGTAAATTAAACATATTTAATATATTTGACAGACGTTCAGAGGTATTACAAGTAAAATAAGCCAAACATTTAGCTTCCTAACCAAAAAAATTAAACGTTGTCTTAAATATAAAAGTAACTTATAATATAATTTTGTTTTTTTTTTAAATTATTTTTTAATTAAAGCTACTTTCTGTTTTAGCAAGAAAGAAAGAAAGAAGAATTACATCTGTGATACTGTGATAAGATTCGGCACAGTCGCATATAGCACTTTTAATTGTTTTAGTTTTTAATAGACAATTGAGGCTTCCCAAAGCATGAAATAGGTTTAATTTACAAACAACCAAAAAAATAATTGGTTCTTATACCCTTCACGAAAAAGTGAAAATGTGTATATAGGTTTGTCATTCCGTGTGTAATTTCTTCGACATTCACATGGGACCCCTTAAAGCATATATATTCTAGATCCTTATGAATATCGATTGGGCGATGTCGGTCTGTCTGTACTTGATATCGGTTTTCCCAAGCCCCCAGAAAAGCTAGAAACTTCGTTCTTAAACCGTTGGATTGGAAATGAACTTAAATAGAGTGGTATTAAAATTCAGAAAATCTAGAATACGGTTCCAGAGCTGAGACGCGTTCACCTATTTCTCGACGCAAAATTTATACAAAAGCCTGTTTTTTTTTTGGTTGTTTGTAAATTAAACCTATTTCATGCTGTGGGAATCCTCAATTGTCTATTAAAAACTAAAAAATTTGTTTTTCCAGGGATGGGAAATAAAAAAAAATAGTTTTGCCCATTCAGTATTTTTTAGTACATGTAATACCAAAAATTGTTAAAAATGTTAACTTTTTCTTAAATAAAAGCGCTTCTACGTCATGAAGATTTGCATTGGTCAAAAAAAAAATTTGCTTAAATTAAAATTGCGCTTCCAAGTGTGGGAAATTGAAATTTTTTTATACATAGAAGTAACCAAATAGGCAACTGACGTTGTTTGTTTTTTTTTTTTTTTTTTGCTAACTAAATCTTTTTTATAATTTAGGAAAAACAAAGTCGGTATCAAAACCTGAAATAAAATTAAAATTTCGAATCCAGGGTTGGACAGGTGCATTATATTATAGAAAATTAAAGTGTGCAAAGTATTTAAATATTTTAAATTTTTCTTAAATATAACTACTTATATTATAGCTCATGAAGAGTTGCACTGATTAAAAAAAAACAAAGAAGATTAAAATTTCGCTTCCAGGGTCCGGAAAATTAAAGTTTTTGTGGTACATGCAATATTTTGTAGTACATGTATTAACCAAAATGTTTAAAAATTTAGAGTTTTTCTTAACAAAACAGCTTTATACCTCCTGAAGACTTGTATTAACTAAACTATTTTATAATTTGAGAAGAACAAAATTGGTATCAAAAGTTAAAAAAAAATCAAAAATACGATTCCAGGGTTGGACAAGTGCAATACATGAAAGTATGGTTAAAAATTTTTAATTTTTGTTATATAAAACTACTTTAAACCTCATGAAGAGTTGCATTGATAAAAAAAAACAAAAACAATTAAAATTTCGTTTCCAGGGTTGGGAAATCGAAATATTTTTGGTACATGCAATATATTGTAGTACATGAAAGTGGCCAAAATGGTTGCAAATTTTAAATTTTTCTCAAAAAGCAATTGACGTTGATGTTTTTGCGAATTAAAACTATTTTATAATTCAGGAAGAACAAAATTGGTATTAAAATCTTAAAAAACCAAAATTTCGATTCCAGGGTTGGACAAATGAAATATTTCATGGTGGGTGCTGTTGGCTGAAGTAGTATAACACGAGGCTATTAAGCAGAAGATCCTGAGTTCAACCCCGCGCTGAGTCATGAAATATTATGTTTAATTCTTCTGATCAGCATTAGTGCATGGATGTGTTAGTTGTTGCCAACATGTTTTCAATGATGAAGGCATAGCACTGGTCAGTGAGCATTATTGGCAGCAACTGACACTATCATGTACTAAAAAGCAGAGTAACAGCACCCTCCTTCGTCGGTCTTGTAGCAAAAATTCACTATCTTCTCATCTTTCTTCATCTGTCCTCTCAATACTTTCCCCTCCTTTGCAGTTCCGGCACAATTTACTGCATATGTAGGGGTTATCCTCTGAGTGCTGGTCCAAGATAAAAAAGAATGAAAGTGGCCAAAAAATTTAATTTAATTAATAACTGCATTAATTACATCTCACTAAGAATTGCATTGGTAAAAAAATAAGTATTCGCTTCCAGAGTCTTAAAATCGAAATATTTCTGGTACATAAAAGTACCCATATAAATTCCAAATCGTGTGTTTTTAGTGAATTAAACCTATTTTATACTTCAGGAAGAATTAAATTGGTATTAAAAATTTTAAAATTAAAAGTTGTTGGATTGGAAAATCGAAATGTTTTGTACATAAAAGTTATATGGCTACTTTTTCCTAATTTTTATGATGAATATACCTACTTTATGTTTATAAATTCGTATTCAAAGTCAAAAAAATCTAAAAGACTATCCTACGGTAGGACAATTAGAACTTTTTGGGATACATAAAACGGGGTTTTTTTGTTTGTAAATTAAACATATTTAATATTTTTGAAAAACGTTCAGATGTAGTAGAAATAAGAAGAGTCAAACATTTGGCTTCCTAGCCGAAAAATTTAAACGTTTTCTTATATATAAAAGTAACTGATAACATCATTTTAATTTTTTAATTAAACATACTTTCTGTTTTAGCAAGAAAGAAAGAAAGAAGAATTACATCTGTGAAGGGTATTTAATATTCTGCACAGTAGAATATAGCTCTTTTACTTGTTGGTATTAATTTTGCGTCGATAAATAGGTGTAAGCTACCCAGCTCTGGAACCGTATATCAGATTTTTCTGAATTTCAATACCACTCTATTTAAGTTCATTTCCAATCCATCAGTGTAATGACGAAGTCACTAGCTCTTCTGGGAGCTTGGGAAAACCCCCACGTACAGACAGACGGACATCGCTCAATCGTAATCGCTATTCATAAGGATCCAGAATATATATAATTTAGGGGGTCCCATGTGAATATCGAACAAATTTCACACGGAATGACAAATAGTTATTTGAGAAAAAAATCTTGAGTACTAGCATTTTATTTACAGTCAAAGTTTAAAATTCAATTTTGTGAAAAAATAAAAAAATTGGTAATTGGACGTTACATAATAAGAAGGGGTAAAAAGAGAATTGAAAAAAAAGTCAAGACAGTGCAAAAATATTTCATTAAGCGTAAAAGGTGCTTACAAAAGCTTTTTGATTCAAAATTTGCCTACAAACCGTTATTTAATGGTTGTATCTTTAAAGATACAGTGCGCATTTACCTACGATTTACTACATATTTGTTTTTATTTGAATAATATATTGAGTTATTGTGATGCAGGTTCATTTTTTACATAAATTTACATGTTTGTTTCTATTTTATATAATATATATAATATATGCAAATATTCTTAATATTCCAATCTTAATATAAAAAATAATAAATAGAATTTGAACAAATTCATTTATTAATAAAATAATAAAAAATCATTTGCAGTCATGCAGATTCGAACTTAAGCCCAAAAATAACAATTTACATTACAAAGTTCGACTAATAAAAATTCATACATAATTTAAAACATTACGGGGGCACGCGCACTTGTTCATTGTAAATTGACAACTAAAATTCAATTACTTGAACATAAATAACAAAGAACCTTTAGCAATCAGCAGCCGATGGCTCTGGAAAAAGCGAAAGAGATACATGGAATATTGGGAATATTAATCGTCAGGGTTGGGGAATTTCGTACTAACCAAAAAGGTGATAACTTCTCATATTCAATTTTCGTTAAAATATTGGTTAAATAGTTGATATTCCTACTAACTAGCACCACTTGCAAAAGTGGAAAAATTGAACAAAGAACGCTGATGAGATGGCGTAGCGGCCTCGAAATCAGTACTGATCCGTTCTGCTGGTTTGATGATTATTGAAAATATTCTTAATATTCCAATCTTAATATAAAAAATAATAAATAGAATTTGAACAAATTCATTTATTAATAAAATAATAAAAAATCATTTGCAGTCTTGCAGATTCGAACTTAAGCCCAAAATTAACAATTTACATTACAAAGTTCGACTAATAAAAATTCATACATAATTTAAAACATTGCGGGGGCACGCGCACTTGTTCATTGTAAATTGACAACTAAAATTCAATTACTTGAACATAAATAACAAAGAAGCTTTAGCAATCAGCAGCCGATGGCTCTGGAAAAAGCGACAGAGATACATGGAATATTGGGAATATTAATCGTCAGGGTTGGAGAATTTCGTACTAACCAAAGAGGTAATAACTTAAAAATATGAATGTGATAACTTCTCATATTCAATTTTCGTTAAAATATTGGTTAAATAGTTGATATTCCTACTAACTAGCACCACTTGCAAAAGTGGAAAAATTGAACAAAGAACGCTGATGAGATGGCGTAGCGGCCTCGAAATCAGTACTGATCCGTTCTGCTGGTTTGATGATTATTGAAAATATTCTTAATATTCCAATCTTAATATAAAAAATAATAAATAGAATTTGAACAAATTCATTTATTAATAAAATAATAAAAAATCATTTGCAGTCATGCAGATTCGAACTTAAGCCCAAAATTAACAATTTACTTTTAAAATTAAAATTCACGTATTTTTCATTATATACTAAAATGTAGTATACTGCGCATTGTATCTTCTAAGATACAACAACAATATATAAAAAAAAAATTTCAAAAACATTTTATTTCAAAACTGTGATACGAAGTTGTTATTTTTTTACAATTTTACGTATTATATATTTTGTTCGATAAAATTGGCGTTGTTGCGCATTTAAGGGTTAAGTATAAAAGAATTCATACCAAAGAAGTTTGGTTCAGGTATAATGAAACAAAAAAAATTCAGAAAAATGGAACATGAAGAAAATAGTCAAACGGCAACACGGGTATTAAAACAATAATGTGTTACCATCAGGTTGATACAGTTCTCGTACGCAATTTCCTAATAAAATTTGTTTAAATAAGATGTGTTATCATATTCAACTAACCCACCTAATAAGTGGTGACACATGAGAACTAATAATGAGAGCGTTGCGGCCGTTCAAAACAGCCGTTCTGCTGTGCTGTTTAAGTTGAATAACTAAAACTGAATTTAAAACAAAAAGTTTCGGATAATTAACCCATAAAGTCTTATATCAAACAAAATATACTTTTATGAAATTTTTATTTGACATATTGTTGTCACAATACTATTTTAAATGAAATTTATTTGCTGGTGGTCAAGCAATGTCTATATGCATTTCATTGGTGCTTTACCAAATCATCAGTAGAATTTAAGCATAGCTTTGAAAAATTAAAAACCTCTTATCTTCTGCATATACTTCTGAAAACCATCTGAGAATTCTTAATTTGTAAATTACAAACTATTTAAAAAAATCACAATCGAATAAGCATAGTAGGCCTTGAAACTTATACAAAACTAAACCAACGAATAAATTATATTCGATATGAATCTATTTTATTTTTCTACACATTTATACAATCAGAAATCCATTGGATAGTATAAATACTTTTCTTGTTATCCAATGTATTTCTGATTGTATAAAGGTTAGAAAAATTATATATATATATATATATATATATATATATGTATATACAGTAGCCGCTCGGTTATATGCACATCCAGAATAGTGAACATCCAGGGCCCTATTTCACTAAACTACAAGTCTACAATTACAAGTGTTTTTGCCTGTAAAATTGTGAACTTGTGAATAATTGTGTTTCATCAAACTACAATTACAAGTTTGTAGCTACAAGTGATTTTTACAATTCACAATTCTACAAGTCATACTTCTACAAGTGGTTTCGTTTCACCAAACTAAATTTACTTGTAGAATTGTAGAAAAAAAGCTTAGAGTCGACGAAGACTCTCAAAAAAATTTTACAAGTTACAAGTGAATGATAAATTGAACTGAAATTGAATTTTTAACTATTTTTTAATAAAAACTAGCTCAATTAAACACAAAATTAAACCAATATTAATTAGCACTTATTAATTGATTATAATAAAACAAACTATGTCACATTGTTTGCTTATTACAAATTATCGATAAGCGGCAACCCCAATAATCATGTTTTATAAACAAATAAACACACGTGCAAGTCAAACATACTATAAAATATTAAATTGTTCATATCTTTTTTGAATGCAAAATGAACCTTTTATATGATTCCAGTGATGAAAGCGATAATGAAATCGCATTAAAAAGAAGAAGAATATTTAGACCGCGTCTTGAATACGAATTTTTGGAATCCACGTTGGAGTACAATGAGCGTTTCAGGCTAAAACGGGACAAATTTCTTTTGCTGATACATTTGTTGTCTCCAATACTGGAGAGAGAGACAAATAGAACCCATTCTCTCACGGTGCAACAGCAGCTGCTGATAACGTTACGCTGGCTAGGAACAGGAACCACATACCGTGCAATAGGTGACTTACATGGAGTAAGCAAAGCCAGTGTGTGCAGAGTAGTAAAAAGCGTAGTAACTGCAATTAATTCCGCTTTGTTTGCAACGTATGTACGCTGGCCAGAAAACATGGATGAAGTGGTGTCCAAATTCTTCGCCATAAAAGGCATGCCATTAGTTTGCGGCTGTTTGGACGGCACTTTAATAAAATTAGATGCACCCAAAGCGCATGAAGAAGCTTATGTTGATCGGCATGGTAATCACTTCATTTCATGTATGGTGGTTTGTGGACCCGATCTCCAATTCTATTACTCCTATGCAAACTGGCCTGGGAGTACTCAAGACTATCGCGTCTTGCGCAATAGTTGTTTGTTCCTCAGAATGGAAAACGGCAGGCGTCCAATTCAGAACGGAATCATTTTAGGTGATTCAGCATATCCGCTAAAAGATTGGCTAATTCCACCGTTATCAAATAACAGAAGATTCCTCAATGCACACAAATCAACAAGAAGGGTTGTGGAAAATGCAATCGGCATTTTAAAGGAAAAATTTCCAGTTTTATATTATTTACGGGTGAGCCCCGAAATGGCCAGCGATGTTTTTAATTGTGCGATCACTCTTTGTAATTTTTCACGCACTGAAGAAGATGAAAACTTCATTACTAATCCTAGCGACTCTAATAATGAAGAAGAAGCGAATGAAACCCTAGCAGACAGTAGAGGCCAAAATAAACTGCAAACAATTTTAAATTATTTTAATTAATTAATGACTTGGAAATAAGAACAAATAAGAAAGAGAGGTTTTAATAAACAAGAAATGATAAGTAATAAAAAAAAGGAATGATATTAATATAAAATTTTAACTAGAAAAATAACGGGGTGTAAACCCCCTTACGGCGCATAAATTTCTGCTCCGATAGTTGAAGCTGCAGAGATTTATTTTTCAATTGAAAATTTGTATTCTTCCTTATATATTTTAGCTTGGGCTTTCTCGTGGGCGAGAGATCCATTTTCCATACATCGCTCTAAACAAAAAAAAAAAAAAAATTAGAAAATTTTATGATATTATTAAATGGTATTCACTTCTTTTTCGGGAGCTCTCAGGCATCGACACTAGCTCCTCCGCGTTCTTGGTAGGATTCACTTCTGTGTCTGGCAGCAATGATACAGTATCATTGCAGTCCTCTAAAGTGATACTCACTAATTTCTGCAATGACACTTGCTCACCATTAGCCTCCTGTGGTCGGATGCCATCACATGTTGGTGACTCCTTTCCAATAACCTCCAAGACCAGGTTGTCCAGCTCCGTAAACTTTTTGGCCCTTCCACCAGCCGCCCCTGTCTTTCGGGAGTTGTCTCTTTTGGCCTTAATTAAAAAAATATTATAATATAATGTTATCGCTTTATAGAACCAACTTACCAGTGTCATCCTTTTAATGTTTGCCCAAAAAACATCGCGCAAATTAATAATCACTTGATTTTGGTGAGTAAAAAAATATGTTTTTCCGACGACTATGCGTCTCTTTTATTTCACTATATTTTTAAAACTAACTTATTTCATTATGTCTGTTCTTATATATAGGTTACTAATTTCTATTATGACAAAGGTCACTTTCTTAATTATTAAATTTTATCTTATTTTTACAATATGTTCTTTTTTTTTAAATTAATATGTCTTATCTTAAGGTTCTTTGTAGTTGACCTTGAAGTAAAAGTGTGTTTATCTTATGTTCACAATCTATACATTTTAAAGGTTTATGTATATTCCTTTATTTACTAGCAATACATTCATTATCAAAGGTCACTTCTTTATTTATGAAAATGCATTTGTTATCAAGAGTTTCTTCTTTTATTTGTGAAAATATACTTATTATCTTATTTTACTTATGGTGTGTATGAGGCTGACCTTAACTCCCTCCTATGTTAAACAAGATCGCCCCGATCTTTGCTAATTCGTTGTAATTCTATTTGATATGCCTTATTGAAATTATTGATTACTGATATACGTCTGTATTCTTTTATGCATGACATAATTTTTATTAAAAGGAAGATAATTAGTAATAGCGTCGTAAGAAAAAGTATAGTATAAAAAAATTGATCTGATGGGATGCTGTTCAAATGGAATGCTGAATTTTTTCATTGAGTCGATATTGTTAAATGCTTTGTCTGATGTGAGTATATTCATGATTGCAAAGTCTTCGTCGTGGTTCATGTGTATTGTTTGTCTTATTCTATCGTGAAGGTTCCTATATGTCTTGTTGTCTATTTCAACAATATCTGTGAATGTGACTAAAGTTATACCTGTAGTAGTAACATGGTTGACTGTGTGGTTTCCGTCTAGTAATATAAAACCTTCGTCGATTACAAGTAGTGCATTATTATATTCCTGTATGACGTTACATGTGCTTTTCCTATTATTCAGTAGTGGAAGTATACATGTATCTGTTTCGTTATTTGTTTGGCAAATATTTCTACCTAAAAAATTCTTGCATTGGTTTACCCGAACGTATTCTGTGTCACATAAGGCGATTTGGTCATCTGTCTGTATCTTCCCATGCCTAAAACTTATGGCCGTTATTTTGAAAAGCTTACAGTCCTTTTTTAGTATAGGGTATTTGTAAATAGTTATGAATATTTCTCCTGTCCTTGCTGTGTATATGTCGGCGTATTCTAAAATGTTTATTATGGGGGCTGAAATTAGTTCATGTTGTATGACTTCTTCTAAGTCTTTTAAGTTTAAGGATTCTGTTAAGTATTCGCCATTTTTAGCGGCATTAATTGTCCTGACGAGTAATAATAATTCATCGTGTACCTGTTCAATGATGAGGTGATTTTCTATTGTCTGGCCTCGCATTGTTTCAATTAGTCTTTCGAATCTTGAGTTGACATGTCGTTGTTTTTCATTGTTATCTATTAATTTATTTATAGCTTTTTCCATATTGATGAAGTCGTCATGGTCTGGTGTTCCTGTAATAAATTTGAGTGCGGATCCCAGAAAGTTCAAAGCTCTTGTATGACGTTTATGTGCGTTGAGTTGTTCTGTTATTAATTCAATTTTTCTTATCCAGATGGCTTCTTGAGTAGTGGGTTCGTAGTTTGTCGTGACAATTTGTCTATATGGAGTAAGTATTCTTGTTATGTTGGTGACATGGAAGAGGTATGTGTATTCGTCAAATATATATACATCATCTGTCTTTGTCAGAATGTACTTCTTGCCTTGTAGGTTGTCTATTTTTATTTCTGCTTTGATTGCTTGTGCGACCACCGCGAGTAATATCAGGAAGAAATTCATCTTCGTTAATTGTGTAGTTTTTGATATTATCCTTGTGTACAGTTACACCCCTCGTAGTTAAGACAGTGTCCTCACGGTCTTCCTTCACGATGTATTTGATATATCTGGTGTCGTTCTTCTTTCTTACTCTTTTTATCTTCACTAGGATTTGTTCATTCGGTGAGAAGGTTCGGTGTTTGGTGCCTTGGTTCAATTTTTCCAATGTTTTTTCCGATGCTTTCTTTATTTTTTCGAATATATCACTCTTGTCGTACTTTATCCTGTTGAAAATGATATCTCTGGGTCTGAATCCTGTCACTGTATGGATTGTGTTATTTAATCCGCGTACTGTTTTATAGATTTCGTCTGCTATTGTTGTTGTGTTCTGTACTTTAAATATCCTGGCTAGTTCTGATATAGTGCTGTGGGCTCTCTCGACTTGTCCGTTCGATGTCGATCTATAAACTGGTGTTTCTATCTTTCTTATGCCGTATTTTGTACACATTGCTTTTATGGCTGGGGTCGACATACAGCGTTCGTTATCAGTCATTAGTCTTTTACAATCTGGGTAGTTGTTTGTGAGTATTTCTTCTATCTTGTCACTCATTCGTTCTTTTGAGTCAAGTTCTCTTAACGTTATGTATTTCGAAAATTTGTCAATAGCGACCAAGAAGGTTTTGTTTTCGTTGAAGTATATATCCATATGTATATATTCACCTGGTTCTGTTGGTATGTCGGATTCTTTTAATGGTTCCCTTGTAGGTTGTCTCTCGTATTTCCCGAAAAGACATGCCACACATTTTTTGTTGTACGCCTTGCATTCTCTTTTTAAATTTGGCCAGTAATATTTCTCATAAATTTCTTTTACATTATTCCTATATCCCCGATGTGCTCTGTCGTGAGTCTCTTTTATGATTTCTATTTGTTTTTCTGAATTTATTATATCTTGTAATTTTATAGGTGTATAAACAAATCAAAGGATTTCAGTGGGTGAGCTTTCGGCTGAGTGGACAGTACTAATTGTTGAAGAATTTATTTGCTGTCTTGAGAGGGCGTCGGCTACAACATTTAAATGGCCGGGTTTGTACACTAGCTTTGCACCGAAGTCCTCGATTATATTCTTCCACCTCATTAATTTAGTGTTTGGGTTTTTCTCAGATGTTGCGAACGTTAGAGATTGATGATCAGTATAGATAGTTAAATCGGCTACACCATAAATGTAGTTTCTTAATTTCTGTAATGACCATATTATTGCTAAAAGTTCTTTTTCGTTCGTGCTGTAATTTTCCTCTGTCTTGCTTAGAGTTCGTGATAAAATATGTATCGGTTTCTTATTTTGACTGAGAACTGCCCCCAGTGCTACGTTGGAAGCGTCAGTTGTCAGTTGGAAAGGTTTAGAATAATCTGGTTGAAAAAGTTCTGTCTGTTCCCTCAAACAAGTTTTCAAGGTGTCTATGGCTCTTAACGCCTGTTCGTCGAGGTTTACAGTTGTGTTTATACTCTGATTTTTTCCTACTTGTCCATTGTCTCTTAAGTGTACAGTCAAAGGTTTGGCTATGCTTGCGTAGCCCTTGATGAATTTCCTTTCTTTCAGTGTTTTCGGGGTTGGATACTTATTTATTGCCTCAACTTTTTCGGGGTTAGTTGCAATTCGGTTATGTCTGATGATATGTCCTAGGTACTCTACTTCTGTTTGAAAGAACTTAGATTTTTCATCAGAAATTTTTAATGTGGCTTTGTTCAGTGCCGCAAATATTATTTTGATGTGTTGTATATGTTCCTCCAGCGAAGAAGAATATATGAGAACGTCGTCAATATAGACGTATGCAAATTTTCCTACATAATCCCTTAGTATATCATCTACACATCTTTGAAAGATTGAAGGTGCATTTTTCAAACCAAAGGGCATACGGATAAACTCATATTTGCCACCGTTAACACAAAAGGCTGTTTTTCCCCTATCTTTCTCAGAGATTCTTATCTGGTGAAAACCTGATTCTAAATCTAAGGTAGTAAAATACTTAGCTTTGCCTAGATTCTGTAGCGTCATGTTAACATCTGGGATAATGTATCTATCTGTGATTGTGTTACTATTTAATTTCTGGTAATCTATGACCATTCTTTTCTTTGGTTTCCCCTGTTCGTCTGTACCCTTTTTGGGGACTGTCCATATTGGAGAGTTGTATGGACTATTACTCTTTTGTATTATTCCTTCGTATAAAAGTTTTTTTATTTCTTTATTGACAAATTCGTTGTCAGCTATTGGGTATGGGTATTGTTTTGTCCATATTGGATCTTCGTTTCTTGTCCTAATAGTAGCTTCTATAGTAGTTGTGAAAGGTAGTGGTCCTATGCCATTATTCTCTTTCATCATTCTGTCTATTTCTTGCTTATATTTTTCTTCTCCTATAATGTAGTTCAACTTAGGCTGACTGTCACTACTCATGGTTGTTAAAGTCATGTCCCTAACGTTTATTTCAGCATTTAGTGTTCTTAATCCTTCTAATCCTAGAATCATGTCAAATGATTCAATGTTTTCTAATTCAAAAAATGTTATTTCCCTATTCATTAGTTTAATGATTCTTTTAGTATTTATCATCGAATAACCGTGTATAGTTTTAATTTTACTGCCTATTTCTCATTGTCGAGTGAATTCTTTCTTTCGTATAAATATACTTAAAACAAAAACAAAATTTTATTAATTGTTTTTGTTTCAAATGTATTTATACGAAAGAAAGAATTCATTCGACAATGAGAAATAGGCAGTTAATTTGTTCTATTTTTATTCTAGGTGAGGAATCGCACTTTGCACTTATATAATTATGGGTTGCGCCTGTGTCAATTAAAATTTCATTTTTTTTTGATAAATCACTAGTTAATGTAAGGTAGGGCAACCCATCTCTTAGTTTAAATGGTCTAATCTTAAATTATTTACCGTTTGTTCCTGTTCTGGATACATGCTAGAGTTGTCTTTTTGTTGTAAGTGGTTGATCCGCTGTTGTTTGTCCGTGTAATAGTTGCCGCTGTGTTCTCTTTTCCAAGGCTGGTTATTTGCAAAGAGGTGATTTTGGGAGTTGTATGGTGAATTGGTTTTCCTATGCTCCTGTACGATTTGCCTTGAGTCCGTTTCCATAGGGACGGGTTTTGGTTGTTGATATTTGTTTGTTGATAATTAGTTTGTTGATTCTGATTTCTTGGAAACAGTGGTTTTTGTTGAATAAAATTGGGGCGTCTATTATGTTGCGGATGGTGGTTGAGTTGTTGTTCCCTTTTTGTATCATGATGGTTTCTGTGGTTGTACCCGTAATCGTATGACAGCCGTAGGTCCTGGTGTTGGTTGTCATGTTCTATAGTCCTGGCTATAGCGTATGCATGTTCTAGGTTACCGAGGGTATTAGCAAATAGGGTCGATCTTACGAACGCATTTGTGATGCCTGCGACAAATATACGTACCGCTTCATCTTTCGCATTCCTGGTCATAGCATCTATTGCGATTTGCTGCTCGCCAGAAATCGCAATTTTTGATGTGATGAGGTTGAGGGCTTGGTTTATCCTGTCGTGGTATTCTGACAGAGATGATCTATTCTGCGTGATTCTCCTCATTTCGTCCTGTAATACATAGAGTGGGCGCATGTCCGCGTACGTATAGTCCAATCTGTTGCGTATGGCTTCAAAATTAAATGGTGTGTTATTATATGTTAGTATGTCTGAAGCTTGACCTCTTATTTTCGATTTTATAATAGATAGAGCTTCTGAATATCGACTTTGTGTCCTGAATTGATCGATGTCTTTCATTAGTCTGGAAGCATCCTCTCTCCAAGCTCTATATTCAGATTGTTTCCCGTCAAATGTTGGTAATGCTTTAAAAACTTCTAGGGAAATATCATTCGCGGAATTATATCTTGTTGATATATTCTCTAGTCTTTCTATAGGGGCTTGATCCAGCAGTGGATTGATTCTGATGTTGTTTATTTTTTCTGTTAGTGCTTGACCATCTCGCTAAGTCTTGCTGTCAAGTTAGCTAATTGGGTCTCATTAGTCGCCATTGCACGGTTTTCGTCGTATTTCAATTCTCTTTTTTGTTTTTTAAAATTAATCATTTTTAATTCCTTTTTTTATAAGGAATTCGCATACGTTATATTCCTTTTATAAGGAATTTTTATACACTATATGTTTTTTTGTATTGGCCTTTTGCTGCATCAAAAGGATTCTTGTGGTCCGCTCCAAAAAGGTATGAATTTAATATACCTCCTGGCAGGATCGCCAATTAATAATCACTTGATTTTGGTGAGTAAAAAAATATGTTTTTCCGACGACTATGCGTCTCTTTTATTTCACTATATTTTTAAAACTAGCTTATTTCATTATGTCTGTTCTTATATATAGGTTACTAATTTCTATTATGACAAAGGTCACTTTCTTAATTATTAAATTTTATCTTGTTTTTACAATATGTTCTTTTTTTTTAAATTAATATGTCTTATCTTAAGGTTCTTTGTAGTTGACCTTGAAGTGAAAGTGTGTTTATCTTATGTTCACAATCTATACATTTTAAAGGTTTATGTATAATCCTTTATTTACTAACAATACATTCATTATCAAAGGTCACTTCTTTATTTATGAAAATACATTTGTTATCAAGAGTTTCTTCTTTTATTTGTGAAAATATACTTATTATCTTATTTTACTTATGGTGTGTATGAGGCTGACCTTAACTCGCACGTATTTGGAATCTTTTTCACTTGGCACCAGTCCAAGTGCAAGACACCTCATACGCACTTTTTCCCACTCTTCCATTTTCATCTCTTTGGTAAGTTTATCGCTAAACTTACCAAAGAGAACGTCTTTGGCAGCTAAAATCTCTCGCACCACACTAATTTTATTATGTTGATTTGCCATTACAAAATAATAATTTTCAACTTTTTAAATACAAGTGGCAAATAACTCCAAACACAAACTACATATGTGTCATAACAATCAAAACAAATAATCGTTATACATTAGAGTACCCATAGTAGCAAATTTATTTAAAAAAAGTTTTGAAATTTTCATATATTTCATGAGTACTCTAATATACATATATTCACACATTTATTTAATTTATAAAAATATTTTATTTTTTTACAATTGTATAAATTGTAATTGTAGAAATTGTAGTTTACAAGTTCAAAAACTACAATTGTTTTGAAAATTTTTATGAAACACAATTCATTATCTTGTAAGAATTAGACTTGTAATTGTAACTTGTAGACTTGTAGAATTGTAGTTTAGTGAAATAGGGCCCTGAATAGTGAACAACAAAATTTAAACAAATGGGGTTCTAAAGAGTGAACACAGCCTAACTCTATTATGTGAACAGCTTTCAACCGTTAATCTTTTTTAAATGTTTGTCTTATTGGAAGTATGTTCTTCTCCGAAATAAGTGAAAAACCTCAAACTGTTGATTTTGTTAATGTTTTGAGTGTTGAGTTGTTGAGTGATTATCTTACATATTAAAAATCGGTTCTTCCCCGAGATAAGCGTGTACGTACGAATACAAAAAATCTTTCTGAAGTCTTTAGTGTTTGTTGCATAATGCATCGAAGATGAAGCGCAATGTGTTAACGTTATCTGAAAAAGGTGACATTTTGGATAAAGGTGCAAGCGTTACTTCTCTTGCACACAGATATGAAGTGGCCAAGTCAACAATTTGTGCTATTAAGAAAAATAAAAATCCGATTTTGGAAGTAAAGAAAAAGTTATAAGGAGAACATTGAGAGAAGCTGAAATGTCGTTGGAGGAGGCGAAGCTATATCATTGGTTCAATCAACAAAAGCAAAATATTTAAACGACCAATTGAAAGAAAAAAGTTCTATTACTGCAAATGATGGGTGGCTGCAGAAATTTAAGCGACGATTTGGTATACGGTTTTTATAGATATCCGGTGAAAAATTATCGACCGGAGTTTGTAGAACCTTTTAAAAAAGAACTCCATTCTTTAATAGTAGAACACAATTTAATGCATGATGAAATGTACAAAGCGGACGAAACTGCCCTATTTTGGAAACTGCTTCCAGACAAAACATACGTTTTAAAAAGTGAAAAAAGTGCACCTAGAAGAAAAACCGAAAAAGCACGTCTTACATTCCTGTCCTGTACAAATGCTTCTGGTGATAGGGAAGGCAAAACGGAGGCAATCGAAAAATTCAATAAAGTTATTGCTTGGAGTGAAAATATTATATCTGATATTAATGATATTTTGGTAATGCGCAAATGCAGGGACAAGGCAAAATCTCTGCAAGCAAAAAAAGTACAAAAATATATAACCGACTTCTTTCATGTTCCTTAATTATTAAAAAACATTAAAAATAAAAACATAATTTAATAAAAGTCATATGACTTATTTTTTATTCTCTCGATTTAGTGAACTTCTCCAGTTAGTGAACAGGCTCTGTTTGAATTAGTTCATATATACAGCGACTACTGTATATATGTATATATATATATATATATATATATATATTAGAGTGCCCCAAAAAAAAGTTATATTTTTTTCGAATGATGTCAGAGCGTGTTAAAACTACGGGAACCTGTGCCGACTTTCATCGCAATTAATCAGTACTTGTTTTCTAGGGAGAACTATGAATCAAATAAATAAAAGCAAATACTCCAAACAAATTTTTTCATTTTTGTATGTATATAAAATTAATTAAAACTAACATATGTGTAATTTTAAGAAGCATTATGTTTAAATTTCGTTATTTAAAATATAAAAGACCGTAGTTAGCACAAAAGTTAAAATCCTAATTTTGATTGAATGAAATGTTGTTAGGTAAAAAAAAAAACTCTTCACAAAATGACTTCGATTTAAAATTTGTTGCTAGTTTTGCATTTAGATGATGATTTATTATATTATGTTGATTTATTATATTATGTATTGCATAGCAAATACACACGACAACCAGGAATGATATAATACAGATTACGACATCACGCACACAAAATTTTATTCTTCTGCGCAGGTAGGTGAAGTAGCGTCACGACTTTTAAAAAATATGTAAACATAACAGAGAGGCAAATTTTTTGTTAAAAAAAATAAAATGAAAAAAACAATATATTTTATTTTTATTTATATTACGTTGTTGTTTTATTTAATTTTCTTTTACGCTTATTCATATTTTGGAAAATTTCTGCATTAAGAGACCGTATTCTAAAATACATTCTGCAACTAAAAAAAGTCTTTTTACTTCTTCACTTGCTTTCGCCAAGTGCTTTTCTAAATATCCCTTTGTAGCAAGTAACGTATCCGTTTAACGTTTCCATTAAAGTGTTTGATGGAATACTTATCCCACCTTCATTTAAATGTCTAACCCATTCTTCGTTTTTTAATTTGTTGCAAATATTGCCGCCCAAATTCTCCAAACCATCATAATTCAGGTTTTCCACCTCCTCCTCATAATTTTCTTTCGGCAAATCGTCTTGCTCTATGCTGGGATTAATACTTTTAATTATTTTACATTAAGAAATCAAACGAAACTTTAAAAACTGTATGATTTTAAATTGTTAGTATAAACTTACCTGTTAATGAATAATGTACGTCCTCCAAATCGAGAGTATTGTCTATCTCTACATTTGCATTACTGCCCAAGATGCCTTCGTTGTACCCCCAAATATATGACAGAAGTCTGTATTTAAATTCTTGACGATCAGGATGGTAGATCTTACTATCCCAAAAAAATTCTCAAGAACGTCCTGATTTAGGCGATATGTTAAGACGTATTCTATATTATAACGATTCTTTAGTCCGTTGTGGAGCATTTTCAATGCGTTATATTATCGAATAATTTTTTTTTTGAGTAGGACCAGCACTAAGGCTATAACCCCTACATATGGGGTGCATTGCGCTGGAACTAGGAAAATACATTTTGGAAGCAGGATAAAGGGAGTAGTGTCTGTGGATATTCGACTTGAACCTCCTCAAATTGTAAGTGGCGGGGAAGACATCTGCAGGTAGTTTGTTCCACATACGAACTGTTCGCCCAAAAAACGAATTTTCTCAGTAATGAGTAGTGCGATTCGTTGGAAAATCGACCACAAACGCATGCGCTCTTGATAAAAAACGCGTTGAGCGTAAGAAAGAATGGGTTTCAGGAACAAGTTCCCTAATTTCACCAGAGCACCTGCCATTATAGTAACGATAGAACAAACAACGATACGCACCCCACATTGCGACAATGCTCAAGAGAGTCAATAGAGTTGTCTACCCTACTGTCTCCGATGAGCTTTATCGCCCTCTCCTGTACGCAGTCGAGTAACTTCAAAATAGGCTTTGAAGCACCGGCCCAAACATGAGAGTTGTATTCCATTTTCGGTCGGATGTAAGTGGTGTAAATATTAAGAAGACCAGAAGGGGTAAAGTATCTCTTGCACCGTCTTAAGAAGCCAAGGCACTTGAATGCTTCTTTTGCGACCTAAAAGACAAGTTCTGTCTATCTGACATCACACTGCACTTTCATGCCCAGAACATCAGAAGCCCCTGACTCCATAATACTTACACCACCCATAGAAACAGATGAAGCAGCATGGTCATACGTACGTCGATGCATAAGCATACAACACTGGGTCTTACGGGCATTAAGATCGACCTTGTTCGCCTAACCCCATTCGGAAATCTTCGTGAGGTCACTATCCACAACGTCATTCATAAACTGCCTCCTTGTCTCGATTTCAGCCTGCAGTTAAATGAATAAGAATGCGAAAGGCTACTATCATCTGCGAAAGAGTAAATAGGACAGGAAGTTTGGGATAGTATCGCTAAGAATAATTAGAAATAGAGTAGGAGAAATAACGGAGCCTTGCGGTACCCCTGAGTTGACTCTGAACTCATCGGATGAGATCCCATCTATAACAACTCGTATAGAGCGATCCCTGAGGAAGCTCGATATAAACCGAGAGAAGGTGTCTCCGACACCAAATGCAATAAGTTTGGACAGGAGTGCTCCATGCCAAACTCTATCGAACGCCTTAGAAATATCTAGAGCCACCACTTTACTTTCGCCAAAACGGTGTATGGAACTACACCAGTTTTCCGAAAGAAAAGCCAATAGGTCACCCGTAGAGAGGCCTCTGCGGAAACCATACTGGCGGTCGTTTAGTAAACTGTTGGACTCCAGATATTTCACAAGATAGAAGTTAAGCATAGTTTCCATCACCTTCGATATAGCAGAACATATTGCAATCGGGCGGTAATTTTCAGGGTTATTAGCCACTCCCTTTTTGGGGATTGGCGTTATATTAGCAACCTTCCAGCACATTGGAAATTAACCAGAGTGGTAGAGTGTACCGAAAAGTTTGGCTAATGGACGTGCTAACGTCGAAGAGCACTGCTTCAGGACCAGTGTAGGAATTCCATCCGGCCCAGGAGACTTCCTTGTGCTGAGTTCCGCAAGAACCCTTTTAACTGCACACGCTCGAAAAAATATCTTAGGCATAGTTACGGGTACTCTCTCGAGCGCGGGGAGTGGTTGAGAGCTATCAGGCAAGTGAGAGCAACTTGGAAATATTTCAGCCAATATATTAGCTTTATCAACTGGGTCAGAAAATATTTGGTCATTCCTCAAAAGAGTCGAAATTGAAGAACTAGCACTTTCCTTAACACTTTTGACGAATGACCAAAAACTATTACTACCCCTGGGGGCAGTAACAATTCTAGTGCGAATACGCTGCTCGTATTAAGCCTTTTCACGTCTTAACACTTTGGAACACGAACATCTTGCCTTCTTGCGTAGCAAATCAGTGTAGGCATTTTTGTTATTACGCCAAGTACTGAATGATTCCTCTCTGGA
Organism: Linnaemya tessellans; assembly: GCA_951800035.1. Classification (NCBI taxonomy): domain Eukaryota; kingdom Metazoa; phylum Arthropoda; class Insecta; order Diptera; family Tachinidae; genus Linnaemya; species Linnaemya tessellans. The sequence continues at coordinate 70,646,621 of OX637533.1, read as the reverse complement.
TCGCAACGCATCTTTACATGCCTGGTTAAACCAAGACTTCGTCCTAGGTTTAACCGAAATTTGCTTACAGGGAATAAAAGCTTTCATCCCCAGTAGAATTGTGTTTTCAACCACTTTCGCCATGGAATCGACATCATTGTCAAGAAAACATAGTTTCAAATTAAAATTCCGAAAGAATTCGTTGAGGTCGGCCGGACGACTCTTTTCGTAAATATATTTACTACGCTTCGTGGCTGCACGCGAAACGTTGCGAAGTTTGGAAAATGGAAAGATTGCGGAAATGATACAATGATCCGAGTTACCGAGAAGTGCATTGACGGTAACTTCATACTTTTCAGGATGTGAAGTTAGAAAAAGGTCAAGCGTATTATGTTGGTGCCCTTCAACACACGGAATATGTGTTGGTTCAATAACTAATTGCACAAGGTGATTGTGCGCGGCGAACAACTCAGCAAATTGGCCCTCTGAGACTGTGTGGCTCGAATGGCGAAGCCAAGATGTGTTATGAACATTGAAATCACCAGCAACAACAATTTCACTGCTCGGACAACTATTAAGAATCTTCGATATGGAGTCGGAAAGAGTATCGAAGCCATGTATGGTAGCATCTCTTTCCGCGTTTGGACTTCTATACAGAAACCCAAAATGTAAAAAATGTGTACCGATTTTGAATTTAACCCAAAGGCAGCTAAATTCTACGTCAGGCATGCCTAATGGTTGCTGGCATTGGTACACAACTTCATTACGTACATATATTGCAAGGCCTCTATGAAGAATAAAAAGCGACAGGAGGTGATACCCGGGCAAATGAAAATCCTGTGGATCAGCATCCTCATGTACCTGGGTTTCACTTAGGGCGAAAACATCCGGCCGATGGAGACAAAGGTGAGCATATACAGAAAAGAAATTCGCTCTTAACCCACGTATGTTACAGAAGTCGATTCTAAACTTACCCGCCATCACAAGATGAGAGAAAAAAACCGAAATCCAAACTATAAATTAGCGAATACGATGCAATGACAACAACTGCAGTGACCATTCAATAGCCAGTGTTATGCCTTCACTAGTGAATGATCCAGCCGCTATCAGTATACCGCACCAATAAAATAGTTTTTATTTTATTTATGGGAAGAGGGATGGGAGGCGCATAACACTGCAGAAACACAGGTCATAAAAGCCCTGGTCTGGTCCACTTCCATTTTCCCATAGTAGCTCATAGTGCCAACACTGGTATGGGGTGTCGTCACTGGTGGTGAGGAATGCACTGTTTATTGTTTGTTGTTTTGTTGTTATTGAATAATGCCTGTGAAATAAATGTTTTACAATAGATACATTTTTGAAATGGTAAGAACGTTTTTTTGCCAATCGCACGAATATCTCACATCATTTGCGACATATTGCGCACATGATTTTTGACTATCATTTTGCCTGCATTTGCCCACTGCACACTTCATGTTTTTTTTTGCTTTTGCTTCGATTTTTTGTCGAAGATTTCGTGCACTTTTTCTTATTTTAAACACTTTATACACGGTTTTTATAATAAAGATTATTTTTGAATTAAGATTCTATAGGCTAATTGTTCGAAATTTTTAATTTAAATCTCAGAAAGACATGATAAATATTCCAAGGCACAAAGGCAAGTCAACATCAGTTTTTGTTATTCAACTTACACAGCAGAGCAGAACAGCTGTTTTCGAAAGACGCAACCCTTTCATCATCAGTGCTCATGTGTATCGTGTTTGTCACCACTTATTAGGTGGCTTAGTTGAATGTGATAACAGTTCCTATTTACACAAATTTCATTGTGAAAAAGAATACGAGAACTGTATCAAGCTGATGTTAACATGTTATTGTTATAATACCCGTGTTACCGTTTGATTATTTTTCTTCATGTCCCATTTTTCTGAATTTTTTCTTCCATCATACTTAAGTCAAACTTTTTTGGTTTGAATTTTATACTTAAGTACATGTGAACGTTTTTCCAATTTTATTATTGGTAGCTCAAGCCATAGGTTAAATTTGTATGTAGTAAGAATTTTTAACGAACATTTTATATTGCTATATTAAATTGAATTAAGATTCTATAGGCTAATTGTTCGAAATTTTTAATTTAAATCTCAGAAAGACATGATAAATATTCCAAGGCACAAAGGCAAGTCAACATCAGTTTTTGTTATTCAACTTACACATCAGAGCAGAACAGCTGTTTTCGAAAGACGCAACCCTTTCATCATCAGTGCTCATGTGTATCGTGTTTGTCACCACTTATTAGGTGGCTTAGTTGAATGTGATAACAGTTCCTATTTACACAAATTTTATTGTGAAAAAGAATACGAGAATTGTATCAAGCTGATGTTAACATGTTATTGTTATAATACCCGTGTTACCGTTTGATTATTTTTCTTCATGTCCCATTTTTCTGAATTTTTTGTTCCTTCATACCTAAGTCAAACTTTTTTGGTTTGAATTTTATGCTTATGTACATGTGAACGTTTTTCCAATTTTATTATTGGTAGCTTAAGCCATAGCTTAAATTTGTATGTAGTAAGAATTTTTAACGAACATTTTATATTGCTATATTAAATTGAATTAAGATTCTATAGGCTAATTGTTCGAAATTTTTAATTTAAATCTCAGAAAGACATGATAAATATTCCAAGGCACAAAGGCAAGTCAAAGTGGTGACAAACACGATACACATGAGCACTGATGATGAAAGGGTTGCGTCTTTCGAAAACAGCTGTTCTGCTCTGATGTGTAAGTTGAATAACAAAAACTGATGTTGACTTGCCTTTGTGCCTTGGAATATTTATCATGTCTTTCTGAGATTTAAATTAAAAATTTCGAACAATTAGCCTATAGAATCGTAATTCAATTTAATATAGCAATATAAAATATTCGTTAAAAATTCTTACTACATAAAGATTATTTTTTTTTTATAAAATAAAACTAAATTTAATTAAAAAATCCTGATTTCTATCGTAATATAATATATATTTGTTTCGACCAATTAAAATTAATTTTGAATTCCGGGGCTGCCAAGTCACATTAGACTTAACAAAGTTTCGGGCAAAATTATTTATTTGTGTATACTAGTGTTGTAAAAAGCGGCTACTTTTGAATACCTAGTACTTTTTCAATTGGGTACTCGATACTACTCAATACTTTCAAACTGATTTTTGCATTTAAAAGTAAAAACAACACATTATAGTTTAAAAATTAATATTTATTAAGGAAAATTAACCTACAATGTATATAATATAATGCAATATACTTTTCAAAAACAAAAATTATTCATATATACAGCATTTGATGCACAGGAGTGTATAAAGTTGAAATTTATAAATGTTCACTTTTTCAAAAATCATGTACCAACATTTTCAAATTCACTTTAAATATAACGACAAACAGTTTTTGGCCTCTACTGGAAATTTTATAATATCGAGTTAATACTCTCCTGTTGATGAAATGTGGTATAAATTAATTTGTAGCAAAAAAAACTACAAAGTTTGAATGAACACAAATTTTCGTACGTCAATTGTTTTAACGTACTTGTACACTTCTGGTGCATTAACATCATGAATTTTTTTCTTAACATATCAATATTTCATCGTTGAAATGCAGAAATAAAACTGTATCTATATTGCAAAAACTTAAAAGATTTCTTCTATATGTAAGTACTTCTATATGTAAGTACTTGACTAGTTTTCAAATCAGTTGTTGGAGCTTCCTCCTCCTATAATTATGATTGAATACATTGGATTATTGTATTTATTATACTATTTCCTTACAGGCTCAATGGAACGACATCACTGGGTACGTCAGCTGTAAGGAAATAGTAATTGTAGTAACTCAGGGGCGAGTTGTAGAGAATGGAAACAAGAGTTAGTACAATATCTTTGGGGCTGTATTAGAGTAGGTATTCTCACCTTTGAGGGTTGGAAATTTAAAGCAGAACAGGTAAGTACCAATTCAAAGTATTATGTTTATTAGATGCTATAATTGTGGGTTTATAATGCACAGCTGAGGTAAGTATATAGGTATAAATTTAGATTAGGTATTTACACTTTTAGTTTAAATTCGCTCTTTAGGTTAAGTAATTCAATATAATTATGATAATTTTAATTATTCCAGTAGAATTTGGTAAGTATTTGGTTACAGTTGATTGAAGTTTACAAGTTTTGTGTATCACAATTTTCACAATTGAAATTAAATATATATGTGAACTGATTTTTAATTTAAAATATATAATTGGGTTTTGGTTAATTTAAATTCACACTTTAGGTTATATAATTCAGGAGTAAGTATAATAATATTAACTATTCCAATAGGATGTGATAATTTGGTAGGTACATATATGATTTACAGTTGATGGATTATGGGTATAAGTATTTGGTTTACACTTGATTGCAGTTTAAGGTAAGTATATGAGTTACAGTTTAGATTATAGAGAATCACAAGGTTTGCAAGTGGAAGTTTAATATATGTATATATATAGCGGTATTTAATTGAATATAAAGAAATTTTTTTTCTATTTTTTAACGGCTTTAAAGTTTGATATAAGTATATATGGTTGAAAATTTTCACTTCTTTTCACGAGGGCTGATAGTTAACGAATGAAAATTATTGCTCCCTTTTATCCTTTTATTCTCCTTTTCTTGTGTTGCAGCTTTTGATATCTACTCGTTGTTTTGTTGACGTTGCCAGATGTTTTTCCCTTTTCTGCGAACACGATTATTGTCCAAATAGAATTTGGACAATGATAATATATTAAAATTTAATATATTTACGTACATGTATTTTTACATACACACATTAGTTTAAGAAACTTACCTCTGTGGGAAACCATATTCTTACAAACTTTACATATGCCTACGTCTCCTTCAGCTTCTGTGAAATGAAGCCATATGGAGCTCCTCTTCCTACTTGCCATTGTTTTTGTGTTAAACATTTGATTTACTATGTTCCTTTTTTTGATTTTTTATTTATACTATAATTTTTACAATTAAAGTCTTTAGCTGTACATATATATGTATATTTTCACCAAGCTTAAATACGCACACATAGTTGTATAAAGTTAATGTATTTTAAAGAAAGATGTTGGCTACATGCTACATAATACAACCCTGAAAGTATTGACTAGTTACTTTTGGGTATTGAGTACCGAGAAAAACACTCGGTATTGAGTACTCAGTATTCAAATACTTTTACGACACTAGTGTATACTATATATACTAAGATTTAGATTTTTCACTTTTTGAGATTAACGGTTTGTTTTATTTATTATTATTTTTATTTTTCAATTAAAATTCACCAATTCACTTTGAAAGACACAATACGACTGATATTACTTAAAAAATTATTAAACCATGAAAACTGACTATTTACCTTAAAAAAACGCAACATTTTACAACTACCTACTTAAAAAAATTTCTGAGGGTGCTTAAATTTATTTTTTAATAAATAATTGGGAAAAACAAAAATGTTTTATTGAGAGTATATTCAGAAATAGATTTCCTACATCGTATTTTATTACAGGTAGTTATTTAAAGAGGGAAAAACCCTTTAAAAATCTTTGTACATGCAATAAAAAAACAAAGGAAAACATTGGAATGTTACAATTATTTTCTATATTTTTTTTGCCTGCAACCTGAGGCAAAAAAAAAGTTGCTTAAATTTATTTTTCCAGGAATCAAGAAAATGCAAAATCGTTTTATTGAGGGTGCATTCAAAAATAGTGTTTTAAACATGAAGCGTTTGTAACTTCCACAATAATATTACAATGACGAAAACGACCTACATTGCACTTTATTGCAGGTAGTTTTTTAAAAGGGGTTTTCCTGACAAAAGAAAAAAACAAATATTAAAATTTTATATTATTTTCTACATTTTTAAGGTTTACAGCTCAACTAGAGAAGTAATTGATACACTTTATAAGGCCACACAAATCAACTTGTGAAACATTAAAACCAAATAAAGTTAATTAAGTCATTTTCTTATAATTCATTATCAAAGTTCACATATAAATTTAAATTATGAAACATTACGAGCAAAGACTGCTTAATATATTTTAAATACCTTTTACAAAAAATTTTTTTAAGACATTTCGATTACAAAAATAAGAAAACCCTTTAAATATATTTGATTTAAATTGTTTAACGCTCACACAAAGTAAAACTATTGGCAAAATTTAAAAGCAGCGTTGCCGCACAAGAAATTCTTTTCCCACTAAAATTATTCAAAAAATCTACCAAAACGCTCTTTTGTCTACGAAAATCGAAATTTTAAAATTTATTTTGTTATTAACATTTATTTATTTTGTAATTACACTAGTAAGTAAATATAAAAATATTAATCATACAAGATAAGAACACAGCCCTAAAAATTATTGTGGAATGAATGGATTGGCAACCCTTTCTTAGGGGAATATACATCATCTAGCGGGAAATCATGCGCATGTCGTAAGCTGTTTTTCATTCACGACAACTAATCTCATAATAATACTCTTGAGTAAAGTATAACTGACCTGTGCAATGCGAAATTTATTTTTAATCCTGAAAGAAGGTTTGCGTTGTTGATAGTTGTTTTTTTCTGTATAGCTCTTTAACGTAATTTTTTCTTCTTTGCTTCATTACAACAAGTTTTGTTAAGTGTAAATGAAAGTGCAACGTTAATTTAAGTGTAAATGAAAGTGCAGAAAAGGCACGTATACCGACTAGATCTTTACCAAACTGTAATAAGAAACTTGTTGCTTTATACAAGGTTTAGAAAAAGTTGCAAAAAAGTGCAAATAAAAAGCAAGAAATTGTGTGAGCTTCGTCGGCAGGCGCTCATAGAAAAACTTAAACAATTTGTTTGACATTGCACATGCCGATGCAATGCAATTAATCAGGATAGATGAAGATAAAATTTTCTTGAAACAGCAGAGAGAGAGCTAGGTCGACCTGGTCATTTAGGAGGCGTGGATAAAAAATTGGCAAAAATAAAAGAAAATGCACGCCTTAGAAACATTGAAGAGGTAAAGCGGCGTGATAAACATCTCTCGTCTTTAACTCTCTCAACATCATCTCAGGAAGCACTTCAAGATATTTCGTTTTCGGATATATCAGATTCACTAAAATGTATGCGTATTGTAACGGAGAACACTCAGCCTAGTGTTAGAAAAACTTTTAAAAAAGATTTTATCTCTCCAAAACTTGTTGCAACATTAGATAGATGCCATTTAAGTATAAGAAATGCTATGTTAGTTATTGAAGCAACCATTGAGGCGTTAGGATACAATACTGATGAATTTCCCATAAGTAAATCAACAATTCAAAGAATTTGAGCGGAAGAGCGAAAAAAGCGTGAAGAATCCATTAAAGCTTATTTTCAAAACAAAGTTCGGGATGTTGTAACTGTCCACTGGGATGGAAAAATTTTACCAGCCCTAGATGCACGCAAATCTAAAGAAGAGCGTTTACCAATAGTTATTTCGTATGATGACAAAGAGCAACTTATCACTGCGGAAAACTCTTCAGGGAGGGAACAAGCAGATGCAGTATGGAACGCTATCATTGACTGAAATCTGGAAGATAGAGTACAAATTTTCTCTTGCAATACAACTGCTTCAAACACAGGTCGCATTAATGGTGCTTGTGTACTTCTGGAGCAAAAATTAAATAGGGATGTGTTTATTTTTGCTTGTCGCCATCATATCTACGAGTTAGTATTAAAATGTGCATTTGAGACAAAAATCATCGAAATGACTACCAGCCCTGATATCACACTGTTTAAAACCTTTTGAGAAAATTGGAAAAATGTTGATCCCAAAAAAATTCAAAGATACACAGAAAAGTTATCACACCTGAATGTTTCAGAAATTGATAAACTTTTACAATTTTACCGATCCGAGCTGACTAAAGACATTATTAGAGGTGACTATCGAAAACTAATACAATTGTCAATAATATTTCTTGGAGGTGACAACGAGAATAAACTTAAAATTCGACCACCAGGCGCCATGCACCAAGCTCGATGGATAATAATATTACTTAGCTCTCAGTTCAGAATACCAAAACGGGATAAGGAGGGTCTGATAGATATCTGCATTCTCATCGCGACATCATACGTCAAGCCTTGGCTAAACTGTATTTTAGCTGTAAAAGCACCTTACCAAGATATCTGTTTTTTAAAGACTTTGAAAGCTTACAAAAATTGACAAATGCATATCAAAAGCAACTTTGCAGAAGTTTTGCCAACATTTATGGTACTTGAAGGATGAAGTATCTATGTTAACTCTATTTGACGGTGATGTAGATCACAAAACTAAAACGAAAATGGTGGCTAACTTAAAGAGTAAAATTCCAATAGTGACAGATTACCGCTACATCCCATCGAAAGAAGAACTTTGCGGTTCACTTTACGGTTAGTCTGACAAACAAAATATAATAGTTTTCTCAACAAGCTATAAGTTCAAATTTGCAATGAACATGTAATCAAGTGCGCGTGCCCTCGCAATGTTTTAAATTATGTATGAATTTCTATTTTAATAGTGAACCTTTATTTATGTAAATTGTATTACGGGATGTTAATTTTCTCAAATAATTTGCAGTTTCGCAGATTTGAACTTATAGCCTGTTGTGCCCTCGCAAGCACGCGCACTTGTTTACATGTTCATTGCAAATTGTTAACTAAAATGCAATTCCTTGAACATAAATAACAAAAAGCTTTAGATATCAGCAGCCGATGGCTCTGGAAAGAAGCGAAAGAGATATATGGAATATTGGGAATATTAATCGTTAGGGTTGGGGAATTTCGTACTTAAAAGTAATAACTTGTAAAAATGGATGTGAGAACTTCACATATTCAATTTTCGTTAAAAACATTGGTTAAATAGTTGATATTCCTACTAACTAGCACCACTTTAAACAGTGGAAAAATTGAACAAAGAACGCTGATGAGATGGCGCAGCGGCCTCGAAATCAGTACTGATCCGTTCTGCTGGTTTACTGACTATGAAAAATATTCTTAATATTCCACTCGCAAAAATAAATAGAATGTATTCAGGTTCATTTATTAAAATAAAAACAAAACAACAAGTAAAATTGCTATATTCGGCTGTGCCGAATCTTAAATACCCTTCACAGATGTAATTCTTCTTTCTTTCTTTCTTACTTACATTTAATTTACAAACAAACAAAAATCCGTTTCATGTACCCCAAAAAGTTCTAATTGTCCAACCGTAGAATCGTCTTTTAGATTTTGTTGGTTTTTAATACCAGTTTACTTCTTTCTGATATATAAAGTAGGTATAATTCATCATAAAAATCAAAAATATCAATATACATATAATGGCTACTTTTACGAATCCGAAAATGTCGATTTTCCAACCCTGGAACCGATTTTTTAATTTTTTAATACTAATTTAATTTTTTCTGATATATAAAGTAGTTTTAATTCACTAAAAACACAAAATTTGGAATTTATGTATGAACTTTTATGTACTCAAAATATTTCGATTTTCCAAACCTGGAACCGAATTTTTAGTTTTTTAAAATTTTTAATACCAATTTAATTCTTAGCGAAGTATAAAATAGGTTTAAGTCACTGAAAACCCCAAAATTGGGAACTTATGTGGTTACTTTTATGTACCAAAAACTTTCGATTTTCCAACCCTGGAACCGAATTTATAAGTTTTTGATACTAGTTTAATTTTTTCTGAAATATCTAATAGGTTTAATTCACTAAAAGCACAAAATTTGGAATTTATGTATGTACTATTATGTACGAAAAATATTTAGATTTTCCAACTCTGGAAGCGAATTTTAATTTTTTTACCAATGCAATTCATAGTTTTACTTGAAAAAAAAATTAAAATTTTAAACTTTTTGGTTACTTTTATGTACCATAAAATATTTCATTTGCCCAACCCTGGAGTCGAAATTTTGATTTTTTAAAATTTTAATACCAATTTTGTTCTTCCTGAATTATAAAACAGCTTTAATTAGCAACAAGAAACAACGTCAATTGCCTTTTTGGTTACTTTTATGCAAAAAAAAATTTAAATTTTCCAACCCTGGAACCGAAATTTAAATTGTTTTAAATTTTCTTTATCAATGCAAATCCTTATGAGGTATTAAAGTAGTTTTGTTTAAGAAAAACTCGAATTTTGAAACCATTTTGGTTATTACTTGTACTACAAAATATTGCATGTACAAGTACTTGTCCATCCCAGGATTAAAAATATTATTTTTTGTTTTTGAATTTTTGATACCAAGTTTTCTCTTCCTAAATTATAAGACAGTTTCAGTTAGAAAAAAAACAAAAAGAAACAACATCAGGTGGAAGCGAATTTTTATTTTTTTACCAATGCAATTCATAGTTTTACTTGAAGAAAAAATTAAAATTTTAAACTTTTTGGTTACTTTTATGTACCATAAAATATTTCATTTGCCCAACCCTGGAGTCGAAATTTTGATTTTTTAAAATTTTAATACCAATTTTGTTCTTCCTGAATTATAAAACAGCTTTAATTAGCAACAAGAAACAACGTCAATTGCCTTTTTGGTTACTTTTATGCAAAAAAAAATTTAAATTTCCCAACCCTGGAACCGAAATTTAAATTGTTTTAAATTTTCTTTATCAATGCAAATCCTTATGAGGTATTAAAGTAGTTTTGTTTAAGAAAAACACGAATTTTGAAACCATTTTGGTTATTACTTGTACTACAATATATTGCATGTACAAGTACTTGTCCATCCCAGGATTAAAAATATTATTTTTTGTTTTTGAATTTTTGATACCAAGTTTTCTCTTCCTAAATTATAAGACAGTTTCAGTTAGAAAAAAAACAAAAAGAAACAACATCAGGTGCCTGTTGGATGACTTTCATCTATAAAAAAAAGTCAATTTCCCAAAACCTGAAAACAAAATTTGAATTTAAAAAATTTTTTTTTTGCCAATTCAAATCTATATGAAGTATAAACTGGTTTTGTTAAAGAAAAACTTGAAATTTTTAACAACTTTAGTTAATTTTTTATTTAATTTGGTTTTTATTAGACCATTGAGGCTCCCCAAAGCACGAAATAGGTTTAATTTACAAACATGAAACAAAATAATTGATTTTTGGTATATATTTTGCGTCGAGAAATAGGTGTAAGCTTCCCAGCTCTGGAACCATACTTTGGATATTTCTGAATTTCAATAGCACTAAGTTCATTTCCAATCCAACGGTCCAAGAACGAAGTCTCTAGCTCTTCTGGGGGATTGGGAAAGCCGATTTCACGTACAGACGGACGGACAGAAGGACATCGCTCAATCGTCATCGCTATTCATAAGTATCCAGAATATATATACTTTATGGAGTCCCATGTGCATATCGAAGAAATTACACACGGAATGACAAACCTATATATACCCTTTCACTTGTTTGTGAAGGGTATAAAAAGACAAAAAAATAATAATAATTTGCAGTTTCGCAGATTTGAACTTATAGCCTGTTGAGAAAATTAACATCCCGTGATACAATTTACATAAATAAAGGTTCACTATTAAAATAGAGATTCATACATAATAATAGTTTTCATGTTTTTAATACTTTAATATACAATTGGCAGCTGTTTCCTATTGTTACTTTCAGACAAAAATATTGATGACTATTTCATATAAAAGCAAGTCCATATTAAGTCGGCTTAAAATCGACGACAGTTTTCTAAGCGCGTGTCCTACTACACGGCCAAATAATGTATCATTTCAGCACGCTAAAAAAAATGTGAATACACTCAAAGCAGTTAACGATACAGCAGAAAGAGCCAAGTTAGTGAAGGATTTTCATGGCTTAAAATTACTGTTGAAGAGGAGCAAAATCAATATTTGCTACTCTGTGTACAAGAACACAGGCAGATGTATCCTGACTGTAAGAAGCAAACCTTGAAAAGAAAATTTAATAAAAACTAAACCATCAAAATTAATTGGTTTTTTAGTCGATTCCCAGAACACTGTATATAAAATATATTATATAAATATATACAAGTAAAACTAATTAACTGTTAAATTCTAAGTTTTTCCATGGCTTTCATACTGAGCTTTGTGCTCAAACTTTGGCATCAAGTCGGCACAGGTAAACGTTATCCGATATATACATATATATATATATATATATATATATATATATATATATAAGTATTAAAACGTTTTGTGAGAATTGTTAATTTTAAAATTAACAATTTAAGAAAGTTCGACTAATAAAAACTCATACATAATTTTAGTTTTGTGAGAATTTCGGTTATCATATTCTCCCTTGAGTTGAAATATCTCACCTATTATACATATTGGAGTTTACTCTAAAATCCCATCACTATTTGGTCATAGGTAGGACAGTGCAATTTCTCTTTATTTATACGTATAGTCTCTGATTACATTTACGATTTTAGTTCGTACATAATCTGTCAACCAGCTTGGTAAATTTTGTTACTATTTTTATAATTAGTAATATAAAAGGTTATGCCTAAATCACTTAATAAAATAATTTTTGATGGTGGAAACTGTTCTTGTTGGGGTTTTTTAATGTATTTTCAAGCTAAAATTTTGCTTATATAACTGAATTATATATCCTATTATACAAAGTTTTACCTGCCATCCTTGTAATAAAAGGCTTCTATCCACAGTTCTTAGCCACATGACTGCATCACCAGCTTCAAAGTTCCTCAATTTTTTGCACCGATAATGTAAAAAAATTCCTAAGCATTTTAGCAATTCGGAAGTTGATGCCTGAAAAAATTAAGCCATTTGTTATTTACTATATAAGTGAAGAGTTTGGTAACAATAGGAACAATACACTATATTAAATCTTTTAGATAACGATAAAATAAAACGATCATATTGATTTACCTGTAGTATGGTATAGAACTGGGCTGAGAAGTATTCGTATATGAACACTCACATTTAAACATTTATTATAAAATGTCGTAAATTAAACATACAAAATATTTTGTTTTATGTTCGCGTTCGAGAGTGAATCGATACGAAATTTTTTAGTTGTTCGCATAAATGTACGAGTACATTTGTTTATTTTCTTAACGTACATATACGCGTATGAATATAGTAAAATAAATAAGTAAGAAAGTTATATTCGACCGGGTCGAATCTTAAATACCCAAATATCCCAAATATTTAGTAAATAAAAACTATATTTTGTGGGGTCCACTCCAGGAGGGGCCTTGGGGCCTTTGCAATAAAACACTAAAAAGGAAATTTTTGGGGTTATAAAGTGTAAAAAAGTTTTCTTTTTTGATAGGGTCATTTAGGTGGCATAAAAATTTTAAAATTAAATTTTTAAATGAAATTTATTTGTTGGTGGTCAAGCAATGTCTATATGCATTTCATTGGTGCTTTACCAAATCATCAGCAGACTTTAACCACAGTTTTGAGAAGTTGAAAATCTCTCATCTTATGCCCACACTTCTGAAAACCATCTGAGAATTCACAATTTGTTAATTACAAACTATTTTCAAAAATCACAACAGAATAAGAATAGTAGGCCTTGAAACTCATACAAAACTAACCCAACAAATAAATTATATTCGATATGAATCTATTTTATTTTTCTACACCTTTATACAATTTTAGAATTTTATCGCTGATCAAGAATATATACACTTTATGGGGTCTTAGAGGGATATTTTGCTACGTTACTCGCGGAATGACAAGGTGTATATACCCTCCAATTCTTTTTTTGGGGGGTATAAAAATATGCAACACTCAAACATGACCAGCGTACTTATCGCCCTCAGTAGTGTGCATGTACTAAAATTTCATTGGTCGGTTTTATCAAGTTGAAAGTATGTATAGGAGTAGCAGAATTTGATTTGAAAATGTACATGAACAAGGATGTTCGAAAACAGTAAACGTACATGAGTAGCAGAATTTGTTTTCAATGTGTACATTAACAGGCAAATTCTACCAAGTTGAATCTTCATGAGTGAAACAAATTTTATTTAATATGTACACGAACCAGAAAATTGTAGCAAAATTCTGTATAGATAACAGATTTTGCTTTGCATATAGCATCCATAGGGAAATGAAAAAAATAAGAATACATGTAATATTGTTTTGTGCAGCTATAGAATAATGATATGTTATAGAAATATGAAAATTTGGTTTTGGTATTATAGTTACATTTGGAAAGCGGTAAATTCGTCCCAGAGTTTAATACATTGAAAAGATTCGAATTCCATTGATAATAGGATAACTCTATAGTATTATATATGTTAAAATTAATATTATATTTAAAAATATTTTTAGTTCAACATTCTTAGTAAAATCTTCACATAACCATAGACAGTGCAAAGTACCGTATATTACGATAAACTACTGCTTTGAATTTTGGAGCTATGGGCACCTGGCACATAAAACTGATAATACAAAATTATGTATTATTAGTTTTAAAAACAGTTAACATATTTTACATAGTTTTTTAAATATGTTAATATACATACATAGAAATAAACATATATTATAGACTTATGTAGTTCTTTCACATTCAATTTAAAATATATAAAAAACATTTGAATTTTATGATCCACATCCATCACGTTGATAACATCTTGGCGCGATATGGTGACTCAGTGCAGGCTGTGAAAAGTGTCTCTGATTGAGACAGAAACTGGAGTAAGATGACCTTTTCATGGTTTTGCCTGTTTTGGTGGCATTTGCTTTAAAGGCTTGAATGGCACATAGTTATCCCCCTAAGCCGAGGCGACCCGTGCCTGTCGGTTGGTTTGCAGTCAGGGGTAACCGGCTGTATTCTTACTGAGTTTTTCTGACACCTGTGCGCCTCGGCAAGTAATTAAGCCCTTACATAGTCACAGGGGGCTACGACTTGGTGGACATATTCTCCGCCACACTAGTGGGAACAATTAGCGGTAACACAATTGAATTTTTAAAAACGGACAGTTTTACAAGGGAAGACGGGCAAGACACTCAAGGGGGGGTTTTTCATGGACCTACGACCAAGGGGGTGGTGGACTTTTTAGGGGATAGATGTTTGAGGAGACAAGATGGGACGGTTAGTGACGATGACTCGGACAATTTTCCAGGACTGGACTGACTTAACATTTGCGAGACGGTTAGGATGACATCACCATGGTCTCTCCTCCGATAACAACGACAAGCAATCTGTTGCGGTAGACGGGAATGTATCAGAGGCACAGGTGATGGAAGAGGTAGGGAAAATACTGCACGAACGAAAAAAGCTGGCAGGCTACAAATGTTCTCTCTCGTTTTTAAGGTCTTTGGAATATCGCGATTCTTTGACTCCCCGAGAGAAGGCTTTGCGGTGCAAACATGCCTACCATGTTCGGAAGTATGAGGAGTTTCTGTATACTTTTGTGGTGAGGGCAAGGCCGGAGACAGTGACGAACGTGACCAGAAACCAGGGTAAGAAAGCGATCTTGGCATCATCCGGATCCCTCAACTAAACCTGGACCGAACACGACTACCGGATCGGAGAAATTGAATAATGTCTCTTCTACATCTAAAGGGGTGTCATCCAAGTCAATAAGGGTTGTTGACCTGCGCGGTAAAGCGAACACCGCCTTCAACGAGTCCTCAAGGCAAGCTCCGAACTCCTCGGAACGAGTTCCCGTGGCTGGCAAAGGGGATCCTGCAGGGGGTTCTAGTGGCAAACGGCAAAGGTCAGGTGAAACGAAGACGCCTGAAGGCAAGCGGTTGAAATCATCAACTAGCTTGACATCAACACATGAGCTACAAGTAGCCATTATTGATCGCAGCCAGCCGGGGGCAAGATGACTAACGATTAATGGCTACCTCTGGAAGAACGACTCCAGACTAGTGGACGCACTTGCCACTTGTGACGATGACTTGTTCACTATGTTTTATGGGGCGAAGTTTTCTAGAGGCGTCAAAATTATTGGATGTGGTAATGAGAAGGCTATCGAAGTTCTCAAAAACATCATCCAAGAACTTGGCGAGCTTTGGCCAAAATCGAAATCATTCTCTTGCACCAAGTTTCTTCTCATGTGACAGTGCGAGTGTGGATTAATCCTCCTGTTCGGGAGGATGAGGCCACACTTAAACTTATTGAGCGCCAGAATAAAGACCTTGGTACTGAGAGCTCGACGATTGAACGTGGACGCCCCAGGGACAAGAAGAATGGCCAAAGCTCTCTGGATCAAAATTGATTTAGAATCCTTCCATCTCCTGCGCCCCAAAAAGGGCGTTATCAAATGTGGGCTAAATCAGCTTAGGCTGATTTTGCCCACTAGGGAAGACTGGCGAAATGGCGACTCCGAGCGGCACAAATTAACTTGCATCACTCCGAGTCAGCATCAGACGAGCTGTTACATTTTATGGAGAGAGAGTGCATATCCGTCGCCTTGGACTATTGTGAATAAGTTTCGAGGCCTTCGGTCACGCTTGTTTACTCTTCTCTCTCCTACCACGAAAGTTAAGATTAGAAGCTGTATTCTGATTAGGAAATATATCAATATGTTTCTTTTATCCCATTACAGCTCTGGTGATCTAACGGTAGCTGCGCTGGAATGCAAGAATCTCCCGATGGTAATCCTGGCAGCTTCAGAAAGCTTGCCGCAGTCCTACCACCTTCAGAAACCTAGCGGGTGGGTAGCATTCGGCAGCTGGAGGATTTTTCAATCCTGTTGTCGAGGAAACTGAGAGTGACAACCGTAGCGAAGGTCCATCAAAAGTGGTGGAATCCAAGACTCATGCAGCTCAGGACAAATCAACGGAGACTATTTGATAAGGCTAAGCGTGATAGAAATCCCTTAGACTGGGATAATTATCGTAGAAGCTTCAATGTCTTCAAGAGCGAAACCAGGAAGGGGGAATCGTGGAAGCGTTTCTGTGGTGACTTGGAGGGCACATCTGAGACTTCCCGCTTAAGAAAACTACTCTCTAAGGAGCCTGGCACGCCGGGTTCCCTTATGAGCCCTGACGGGACTTTAACTGAAAGCAGCGAGGATACCCTGAAGCTACTAATGGAAACTCACTTTCCGGATTGCGAGGACGGAGCGGACGTACGTGGTACTGTCGTCCCCGTGCAAACAGCTATCCTAAGGAGTGATTTGGTGGACTCCATTGTAAAGACAGCCAGGGTAAGATGGACAGTGACATCTTTTAAGCCCTTTAAGACAGCGGGACCAGATGGTATTTTCATATCGCTGATGCATTAAAATGCCATAGAGGCGATTTTACCATGGCGGCTAACCATCTTTAGGGAAGTTTCGTTTACGGGTACATTCCTATGGAGTGGAGGGAGGTTACTGTGGTATTCATTCCAAAAGCGGGTAGGATAAACCACGGTACCGCTAAAGATTACAGACCAATCAGTCTGTCATCTTTTCCATTGAAAACACTGGAGCGACTGTTTGATTTGTATGTCAGGGAACTTCTCTCGCCAGAGAACTTCTGCGGTGCACAGCATGCCTACCTGAAGGGTAGGTCGGTGGAGACGGCGCTGCAAGATGTTGTCGGCACTATAGAAGGTTCCCTTGATAAGAAATAATATGTTATGGCATCCTTTGTAGACATAGAAGGCGGTTTTAACAATCTAAATATGTCCTCGATAACTGAGAAGCTCAGAAAAATCGCTGCGAACTAGTTAATTACAGACTGGGCTGGGAACATGCTTAAGAGCAGGGCTATCATCTCCAGTTTGGGCATGAGTAAGAGGAAGAAGGCTGTAACAAGGGGCACTCCGCAGTGGGAGGAAGGCTAGCTGTCTCCGTTCCTATGGCAAGGTACAAAGGCTAGCATGTCTTGTTATAAGCGGCTCAGTAAGATTATCCCCTCAAGCCAGTCTAGAGGCAGCTTCATTTAGCTCCCCTTGAGGGTTATATCAAGTACATATCTACAAAATCTGCCCTTAGGCTCATTGAGTCAGGCAACTTCAGGCATGACCGTACGGGACATGGTATTATCCTACAAAAGGTAGGAGGGCAGGTCCTGGGGAGACAAACTGATTATATGACTCCCGTCATGAGATTCGACTAACTCTTCTCAGTCGGATTCCCTGAGCAATGACTGGATGGAAAACTCTGCGACTTGAAGTAATGCAATCTTGTTTTTTACGGACGGCTCGAAAAGGGACACTGGCACTGGTTCGGGGTTATTTTCCTAGGATCTCGACCTTTCGGTATCACCCAGGCTACCCGATATCTCGACAGTTTTCCAGGCAGAGATTTAGGCCATTACCGAGGCAGCATTAAGGATTGACGGACTCAGCTTAGAGGCAAGAACTATTGGCATTTGTGTAGATAGTCTGGTAGCAATTAGAGCCCTGAACTTAGGGATAATAAAGTCGAAATGTGTACTGGCATGCATTCAATCTTTGGCTCGACTAAAAGACATGACGTCAAGATAGTTTCGGATCCAGAGCATGAAGGCGTTCAGGGAAATGAGATGGCGGACGAGTGCTGAAGAGCAGGTTCGGCCTTGGATGAAGCAGTCTCACGTAGGAATAATGGCATTCCCCCAGTTAAGCTGCTGAACAGAATTCAGGTGTGGGCAGAGAGGAAGGTGACAAGCAGGTGGTCTACAATCACCACCTGTAGGGTCTCCAAAGCTCTATGGCCCTCACTTAACGGAATTAGGACTAGAGAGCTTCAAACTTTTGAGAAGAAGTCGTTTGCACTCCTGGTCCGGGACTTGACGGGGCACTGTGCAATTGGGCACATGTCAGGGCGTTTGGGATTTCCGCATCATGGTCGCTGCAGGAGATGTTTCGATGAGGAAGGAGAAGTGTCAGCACAGCATTTCCTTTGTGACTGTCCGGCCCTGCAGGAGCGTAGACTTATACATATAAGCTCTCGTTTCCTGCGAGATCTGGACTGCCTTAGGGATGCACCACTGGCAGCCCCGGCTAGTTTTATGAGAAGTTTTAAATGGTTCTCAGGAAAGAGTACTTCGTTTTAAAAGGATTGTGTAGGGCATAGTTTCCTAGGCATCAAAATGGGCTTTCTATGGCCTCCGACTGTTTTTCTCGCTTACTGCGGGCAGCCCTTCTAATCTAACTTAGCCTAACTATAATTAGAAAAAATTTTTGAATTGAAGGAAGAAAATATTATAACAGTATATAACAATTCCTGAAGAAGTTACCCAAAGGTTAACTAAATATTGACAATAAAAAATATATGTATTTTTAAAATCGTTTATTCGACATATTGTCTCAATTAAATTAGTGCTTTTTGTTTGTTATGCGGTCAGGTATGTCTATATGCCTGCATTTCATTGGTTCATGCACCAAATTATCAGTAGACTTTAACCTAATTCCAAAATAACAAAACCTCTCAGCTTATACATAGACTCCCAAAAATGAATTGGGAATTACACAAGCAAAACCATAGGATTTGAAATTCAAGAAAACAAAACAAACAACTTTTTTTTTTTTTATATATATATTTAGTCTATGGATTAATCCTTACAGACTGATACAATTAAAATATAACAATGTTTCAGAAATGATAATTACATACATATATAAATGGAATCTATAAAGCTTTGTTTTAATAGTAACAAGACAAATTACAGCAAAAACAAAATATATGGCTTTAACAAATGTCGATTTAACAAATTAAACATTTATTTATAATCAATTTTGTAAAGAGTTAAGATGTAAAATTATATCATTTTTTACGACATCAATACTTTTGTTGAAATCGATACAAGGGTAAAGACTATTAAAATCACTGCAAATTCTCCGAAAGGGATCGAAGTTACTATAGTTTGTAGTGTAAAACTTAATTCTCAAGAAGCTATAATACATTGTTGGACGATTGGGTATATTCAAGTTTATTTTGCTCAGGAGAAATTGAGATGTGATGCAGCCATTTATTAATTTCAGCAGAAAGGTAACATTTAGCATTTGTCGACGGCTCCTTAAGGTTGAAAGCTTATAAAGTCCTAGGCGTCTCTCGTAAGATGGTAATCTTATATTAGAGTTCCAAGGAAGACCACGAAGAAAAAATAATAAGAATTGCACTTGTACTGACTCTATTTTATTTGAATGTGAAAGATATTGTGGGTCCCATACAACAGATCCGTATTCAAGTATTGGGCGAACTAAAGTAGTAAATAACATCTTGGTTGTATAAGGGTCAGAGAACTCCTTAGCCCAGCGTTTAATAAAACCCAGAACACCAGTAGCTTTGTTAATCGTCGAGGTTATATGGCACCTGAAGTCCAATTTTGTATCTAAAATAACTCCCAAGTCATTAAATGAATCCACTAGGTCAAGAACTGCATTATTCATATTATAGAGTCCATTGATTGGTGTTGATCTTGAGAAAATCATATATTTGCACTTTTTCACATTTAGGTCCATTAAATTATTAGCGCACCAAGCGGTTAAGTGTACAATGTCAGCTTGGAGACGCAACTGTTGATCCATAGAATCAAGCGATAAGAATAACTTTACGTCATCTGCATACATTAGTATATTTGAGTTTTCAACAACGGATGGAAGATCATTAATAAATAAAGTAAATAAAAGTGGGCCGAGATGACTACCCTGAGGCACACCTGATATAACATTTATATCAGTAGAGAGCATATTGCGGAACTTGACACACTGCATTTTGTTCTTCAAATAAGATTCGATCCATTTTATTAGAGACGTTCCAAATCCAATTCGATCAAGCTTATGAATAAGTAAGTCGTGATTCACCTTATCAAAGGCCTTACTAAAATCAAAATAGATGACATCTGTTTGTTTGCCAGTGACAAATCCATCATTAACTAAGGTTGTTAATTCTAAGAGATTCGTAATAGTTGATCGACCTTTACAGAAACCATGCTGCGCAGAAGAAAGGATAGACGTTGCTTGATAAGACAATGTATCGCATAAGAGTTGCTCAAACAACTTTGGTATAGCGTTCAGTTTAGCTATACCTCTATAATTGGATATATCAGCTTTAGATCCAGATTTGAATAGCGGAATGATGAACGATTTCTTCCAAATTGGAGGAAAGTAACTCAATTTGAGTGATTTGTTGAATAAATAGGTCAATGGAGTGCTTAGTAAATGAGGACAGTATTTTAAAATACTACTAGGAATACCATCAGCACCGGGATCATACGAAAGTTTTAGATTTTTCATATAAGTCAAAACAGTTTGCTGCTCAATACGTGGTACATTAAAATTCACTGATTCAGGGATATGGTAAGAATATTGCTCTATATTGCTAAACGTAGACGAAGAATAGGTTGATGCAAAAAATTCAGCAAACATATTACTTATAACTTTATCATCTGACGACTCATAATCTTCAAACTTCATAACAGAAGGGAAATCTGACACACGCCTCTTCGAGTTGACAAACTTATAAAAAGATTTGGGATCATTTTTTAGGTTATTTTTTATCCTGTTTAAATAAGCACTATAAGCCAGTTGATTAGCAATGGTATATGCAGATCTTGCTGAGGAGTACATGGAATAATTTAGTTGAGATGCATTTTGCTTGTACTTTTTAAATAGTTTACTCTTGCGGTTTTTAAGTCTTGAAAGTTGTTTAGTGTTCCAAGGTGGACCATGGCAGGGGGCAGGTAG
This sequence comes from Linnaemya tessellans, assembly GCA_951800035.1. Classification (NCBI taxonomy): domain Eukaryota; kingdom Metazoa; phylum Arthropoda; class Insecta; order Diptera; family Tachinidae; genus Linnaemya; species Linnaemya tessellans. The sequence goes on along the minus strand of OX637533.1, from coordinate 70,625,056 downwards.
TACTCTAGGTATTGAAGATAGGAAACATTTGTGTAGTATCTGGTAAAATTTTTCGATACTTTTGTCTAAATCATTGCCATAAGATAATTCATTTAACCAGTCGATTTGAGAGAGTTCACGTTGAAGTTTAATGTAATTTGTTGACTTAAAACGAAAAATTTTATTTTGTTGAGATGTATTTGTCCGTCGATGAGGTTGGTAGATATAAGTTAATTCAATCGTAGGATGATAACTATCCTCAGGATTTGAAAGAGGGGGATGCTGCGATATCGAAAAGTCTGACGGTTCATTAACAAATACAAGGTCTAACAATTTATCAGAAGTATTTGTGATGCAGTTGATTTGAAAAAGGCAGCACTCCAGTAAACTGTTAATGAAATACTGCGATAATTCCGAAGATTGAAGAGGTGACAAATAATTACAATCAGGTACAGATTTCCAGAACACATTTGGCATATTAAAATCTCCCAGCACAAGTATAATATCATTTGAATTTACTTTATCTGCAATAACATTTGTAGCTTTTAGGTAATCCTCATAGATAGAATATTGCGAGTTAGGAGGAATATACAAGCAAATAATATACATAAGCTGTTTATGTATTTTCACTAATACGCATATAAACTCAATGTGGAAAAAATCATGCAGTATAATTTCTTCCGACGAAAACATAGTTGAGACAGCAATTAACACACCACCACCCGATTTTTTTACAATATTATTGGCTGTTTGACAACTTTCTCTATCTTTTCTGAAAATTTGGTATCTGGAACACATAATTTCGGTATTATTAATTTTACTATTAAGCCAGGTTTCAGTGAATGCTATAATATCGTTGTGATATCCAAAGCTGTTTCTGTAAATCGATGACAATTTTGAATTAATACCTCTGACATTTTGGTATAAAATAGAAATTAGTTTTTTGGGTTGGGATGCACTAAATTAGGCAAGCGAGCATTATTATCATCTTTATAAATGAATTCACGTACTAAAGCATTCTTAGGCCAAAACTCTTGACTAACAATTTGCTGAAACAGTACCTCCGGTACAACTATTTTGAATGATGCTCTATTTCTAGAGTTTATTTTAAAAACGAGAATATCCTGTGGTGAGCAATTTTCAAATTTCCTTTGAATATACCATTTCATATCTTCAGCTTTTGTATCCGATGCGAAACGTGTAGCAAATATGGGTTTTTTCGGAGGAATCGTACGCAACTCCCTTGGGGCTGTTGACGTATTTTGATTAAGAACTGTAGACGAGCTCGCTATTGAGGTTAAAGGGACTGGAGTTGAGACATCAAAATTACTTAATTGAGCGGGGCTTAGAGATTTTGAAGCATTAATTAGAGGCATGGCCGTTGATGAGTAGCTCAGAGCATTATTTATATCGTTGACATGAATAATGTTACCAACATTATCTGAGGCCTTAGGCATAGTTGTTCTAGGAGGCGAATTTTTTGTTAAACTGGATCCGTCATTAATCGTATTGTTATCTTTATTCAACAACCTCGTGCTTTTGCGGCGAATTGTGGATGGTGATTGTAAACTATCTAAAGTTTTAAAGTCACTAAAAAGTTTTCTGGATTTGCAGGAAATTGTTTTTAGTGCTCTGGAAGAATTTAAAAAATTCAACACTGACTTTCTGGCAACTATTACAACGCCAGTGAACGTTTTTGTTTTTAGCTATTGACTCGCCCAGTAAGCCAGAATTCCCAACGCACTTAAAATGGTATGAACCGTGACATAACCAACAGATTATCATCCGATCCTTCTAAAGTACATCCCTTTTTTAAGCATGCCATCTTGAGAATTAACGATGAAACAATCAAATATATGTATATAATTTTTAGTTTTTATAAATAATCCGATGCAATTACTTTTGCTCACTGGGTAGTGATAAATGGTAATGCAGTTTACAATTAACAACGAGGGGTATTGCAGTGATTAAGCAGTGATAATTCAACTGTCGTGCAGTATTGCCAGTATTATGATAGAATGAAACAGCTGTAGATATTTGCTTTTATATTATCTATCTATTTAGTTCGTCTTGCTTTGAGTAATTTTATGCAACAAGCACAAACAACCAAACTTCCAGTGAAATAATAAAATAAATTAAATTTCAATTAACTTATAAAATCACTTTTTTGTGGAGGAAAACAACAGCGCAACTTGATAATTATGAGCCGCTTCGCACGATCTAACGATTTATGCAGGTATTTACACTTTGAGTACAGACTTTACAGGTGATTTATTGGAGCTGACAAAAAACACGACTTGATCCCAGCAAACACTAATTAATATTTATTCGATATAAATCTATTTCGCTTTTCCACCTTCATACAATATATATGTATATATATACATATATATATATATATATATATATATATATATATATATATATATGTATACATATATATCTATATATATATATATATATATATATATATATATATATATATATACATATATATGTATATATATATATATATATATATATATATTACCTACTTGAACCCGACGTTGCCCGGCTTCCCCAACTATTCGACTTTGTACAAAAGGTTTTCATATAATGGTTTGCATCCACCTTCTAGAAAATTAAGAACTATTTTGATGTATTTTCGGTATAAACTATTTTTATTTCTTTACTTAAATATTTTCGGACTGTATGAGCGAGGTGCGATGGACGTGGCTTATTTCTACGATACTCTCCTGATATGTTAACTTCATAATACTGATAACTTGTGCCAAGTTTCGTAAGTTTTGGTGAAGAAACAAACATTTGGGGAGGAAACATATTTTTAGGTTATATGGGCGGAATGCGTTGGGCGTGGTCATCTTTGATAAAACTTAAAATATTTCTTGACTGAGTTCATCAAAGGATCTGTGCAAAATTTCAGCGTTCTACGATCTCTCGTTATACTTTTTGCCATGCAGTACCATGGGATGTATGAAAAAATCTCACTATGTGCCACACCGACTTGAGATACCAAAAATAAAATTTGCCTATTTTACGCCTAAGGTATCCCGAAATGTACTGTCAAAATTATATATGTGTAACTTCAACGATATTTGCGGCACACGCTAATACTTTAGCAAGTAAATTTAAAATATTTAATTTGGTACGACAGAGTTCCTTTATATAATATCGTACGTCAAAGCCCGCTAAAGGGGGCGTAGCTCAAAAATAGGCAATATCATGTTTTTCACAGACGAATGTATGGGCATTACTAGACCGTCTTAGACTTCATTACTAACCAAGAATATATATATACTTTATGGGGTCCAATTCTCTTTAAAGGGTATTAAAACTATATTTTGATGGGGTCGCTCTAGCAAGGGCTGTGAGGGAAACCTTTTACGTTTGTCATAAAACTCTAAATATAAATGTTTTGGATAATTGTATACTAAATTAAAAAAAAAAATTTTTAGGGGTCAAAGGGGGAGGAGAAGGTAGGGCAAAGTAGTACCAGGTTACGTGTTAGCTTCATCATTAAAGCTTAAAAATGTTAAGGAATGTAGGCTTATGTAAGACAATTTGTTACATTTTTACACTATTTTTGCATATAATAACGCCCACTAAAAGGAGAGGGGTCCAAAAATTATTTTTTTTTATTTTATGACTCCAAGTTTATCGCGGTGGACCTTCTTTAATATAAAAATATTTTTTTCCTTAACAAAATTACAAAAAAAAACTTTAAAAATTATGTTCTTTTTTATGGGTTGGTTTAGTTCTTCTTTCCCCCTCGCCCGATTTAACCAGTGCTATCCTTCAAAATATATTTATACCAAATTTCAAGAGTCTAGCCCTTTCCGTTTGGACTGAATCGTGATATCTACAGATGGAAGGACGGACATGCTCAGATCGTCTTAGATTTCATCACTGATCAAGGAATGGGTTTATGGGGCCTCATGGATATTTCGCTGTGTTTTAAACGAAATGACAAAGTGGATATACCCTCCATATTCTTTCTTGGAGGGTATAATAATATTTATACAATTGCAACTTGCCTCCATTAAGATGCCCGTAATAATTTAAGAAGAGGGCGATATATATTACACTTTAACAGGTTTTTATCATAATGCGAGGTACGTTGCACTGCCCATAGTTATTTGAAGACTTTACTATGAAAGTTAAGTAAAAGAAATTTTAAAACATAATACAGTACTTTTCGCTTATAGGATATAAGCCAAAACGTTCGTATTCATTGGCACATTTCTTTAATTTCATACAAATTATTTGTTCTAAAGTCCACTTCGTTTGTAGTCCATTTTCTCTTGAAGTCCACGTTTTGTTGGCATGCGTAACTAATATTGTATGGAAAAAACTCGCGTATGGTCCACTCTGTTTTTTTAATTGCATATTTTATGGCACCAACGCGTTGGAACTTCTTTGACATAAAAATATATCATTTGCTTAACAATATTACGAAAAAAAACTTTAAAAATTATGTTGTCTCTGAGGTCATTCACTACTTCTTCTACCTTAGTAGCTCAATGCAGGGAGCTTCTATCCAGATTGGGATATCAGACTGACACTACCCTCATCTGGGTTCCCGCACATAGTAACTTCCCTGAAAACGAACAGGCGAACGAGATAGCTAGGGCTGGATCTGCTATGGACGTCTCCACCGCTGTATCGGTGGCCATGCCGTATGGCGCTATGAGATGCGGCGTTCATAGCCACTATCGGCAGAAGGCTGCAGGGTAGGGTGGCTAGAAGTATGTGGCCCTGCTACGACGACAGGAGAACAGCACAGCTGATCAACAGGAACCGTAGGGACATCTCAAGACTCGTCGCAGTAGTGACGGGGCACTGGGTAATAGGCAGACATGCTGGTAGGATAGGTCTCTTCCATAATGCATTCTGGCGCAGCTGCCGTGATCAGGGCAAAGAGGAGACAGTTTATCACTTCCTTTGTGAATGCCCAGCATTGCACCAAAAAAGACACAAGATATTAGGCAGAAGTATAATATCCAACCCTTCGGAGCTATCAGGTATAGGTCTAGGTGACCTTATTAGATTCCTCAATGCGACAGGTTGGACCTAGCATCCATCACCGTATCCGAGATCTGGACTCGGTTCTACACAGGTTGACACTGATGAGTGGAGTGGTCTTTTAAAACGGGATCTCAGAGATCCTACTTGAATGCTTGTGGGTTACAGGCAGACACGTATACCAACCATGTTGTTTTTTAGAGGTTGGTTTAGTTTTTCTTAGGGGAACTTTTTTTCCTCTTGCCCGATTTAGCCCATTTCTAAGCTTAACCTGTGCTATCCTTCAGGATATATTTATACAAAATTTCAAGCGTCTGGCTCTTTTCGTTTGGACTGAATCGTCATTTCCACAGACGGACATACTCAGATCGTCTTAGATTTCATCACTGATCAAGAATATACATATATGTACTTTATGGGGTCTCAGATGGATATTTTGCTGCGTTGCAAACGGAATGACAAAGTGAATATACCCTCCATATTCTTTTTTGGAGGGTGTAATAATAAATGTTTTTGTTTAAACTGTTGATTTAAATTAAATCAATTAGGGGATTCAAACGGTGTGCTATTAAGTCATATTGTCATAATGTCTTAATATTTTAGTATAGTTTAAAAAAATTGTTGTTGTTCTGCAAACAAAAAAGTCATAAAATAATAAAACTTTTTGAGCTATGTTTATTGTTTTGTCATAAAATAGCAGAAAAAATCTCAGCCGACCAGCCGCAACTCTTAAGTCGAGCCGGCGTTACCATATGGAAGCCGCCGCTACTTGTTTAAAACTGTTTCACACTTTTATATCTTTACATTAAGTGGCATGTTTATAGCTTAAAAATATATAAGAAAGCAGAAAACTACGACATCTAAAAATATACAAGTTGGAAAATTGTGATTGTGAAAGTTATGTAACTGGCAGCCACTGAACGTTTTTCCACTAGCCGCCGCCAAAAAATTTATTCAGCTCAAATCACTGGCAACAGCTGTCTTTGTTTATACATTCATATTTATTCCAACAGTCTTGTGAAGAAAAATAAAAATTTTATAATAATATAAATAAAATGGAATTTTTAGAAGATTTGCAGGTAAGTTTTTATTAACTATAATAATTAGTTCAATCAAATTTAAAAATATTTACATTTAAGCCAAAAATTAAACGTGTGCGCATGAATCCAACTAAAAAGTGGAATCTGGTAGAGGAAAGGTCGCTGATTGAGTTTTTAATGGCAAATAGAGATTTTGAGGTTTGTACCTTTTAAAAATTATAAAAAAAAAGAAATCATCACATATTTATGTATCTATGTGCAGAAGCCAACTGCTCAACATTATTATAAAAGATTTTCAGCTGAGATGAAGGTGAATGTAGAATGGAAGTTGGTGCGGGCGAAGGTACGAAACATGCGTACGACATACAATAAGGCCAAAGGTTGGGAGGGATCAACCGGAGCTGGCAGCATGGATGGTGAAACAATTAAAGGTATTATATGATTGTGATTGGTGTTGATTTTAAGTGCTATAAATAGATTTGTATATACATTTATATACATACATATGTATCCAATTGTAATTATTTCAGCGACCTTATTAAAAATGTGCAAATTTTTTTACGAGCTGGATGAAATATTTTGTAGCCGGCTTGTTGAAAACGTCATCATAGACGAAAGCTTGGATTCAACAACAGATGTTGTAAGTACGGAAGTGGAAATTGCAGAAAGCTCATCAGCCAACAGCTTAGATAAGGAAAATGAAAATGTACCTTCCACCAGCAGAAAAGGAATATACTCCAGGACGGCTCTTTCTGATATAATGTCGATTCAATCAGAAATGCTCAGCTTCAGAAAGGCAAAAGCAGAAAAAGAATATAGTTTGAAAGAAAGAGAAATAGCTTTAAAGGAAAGAGAAGTGGAGATTCGCGAAAAGGAGATCCAAAGTAATGAAAAATTAAAAGTTATGGAGCTGGAAATGAGAGAGAGGTTGGCAATGGAGGAGCTTAAGCTGAAGTACAAATAAGTAAACTATGTCTTTTTATTTTTTTTATATTAAATGTGTATTTAATTATGTTTAAAAATGTTTTAGCACTAAAAGAAGTTTTTATATAAAAATTTTTTTAACATAATTGTTATTGAACATACTTGTTATTTTATAAGAATTATGATAAATGAAAATACGTTTATACAAAACCTTCCCTTAGCGCTTCAACCTTTTTAATTTAATTAAACCCACAATGAAACTATAAGTACAAATGCTGTGAATAATATTTTTATACATATCTATGTACATAAATATTTAAACAAACTTTATATTAGAGAAAAATAAATTAAATATTTTGGTTTTGAATAAAATGAAGCAAACTGGTTCTATTATTGCAAGTTGGAGGTAAGTTAATTATATGTGGTGTTAAAATTTCGCAACTGTTTTTATCTTCGTCTTGGAAGGTAATCAAGATGTTATGTAAAATGCAACAAACTTTGATCCAGTCGTTGCATTCCTTCTTATTTTTACTTGAACTCATTCGAAATTTCAGTTCTTTCAAGCTGCTGAACTTTTCTTTTAATATGCCAAAGCAGTTCTCAATACGGACTCGATACTTGGAAAAGTGTTTATTGTAGAGATCCCTTTCAGATTTGGTATGTTCACTGCCATTTTCTCTAAAAGGTGTTATCAGAAACGATTTAAGGGGATAAGCGCTATCTCCAGCGATCCATTGAGGTGGTAACAAAAATCTTTCAGGATGCTTAGCTAGGGGAGAATTTAAAAATATTTTTGCGTCATGTACGCTACCTGGATAACCCACTGTCAGTTGTCTTATTCGCAATTTGTAGTCACAAACTGCTTGCACTTTAACTGCATATTGGCGTTTTCGCGAAAAAAAAACTCGTGGTCCTTAATAGGTGCTTCAGACAATTTGATTTCCGAGCCGTCTATATAGCCTATGCAGCCAGGCATTTCTTCTTGAGTTGCTAGCAATATTTCTTGTCGTTCTCTTGCACTAGGCCAGTACAAGAATTTGTTTTTTATATTCAAAATTGTCCTAAAAACACGTTGTGTGACGTTTTGTATGGTACCGCCATCACCCACACCAAAGAGTGAAGCAACTTTGCGTACTGAAAGCCCATCACCAGAAGAGCCTAAACGATAAAGTACGATTGTTAATTGTATATCGATTGGAAGCTGTGCTGTTCTTGGACTTGTGTTAAACACCTCATCATCTTTTATTAAGTCTAGTATATATGAAAATTCCTCTGGTCGAACCCGAGCCATCTGATTAAATCTGCTGTCGTCAAACTTTCGTAATACGTTTTGCTGCCAAATGTCTGATTTTGGAACCCCAAGGTGGACACTTCTGCAGCTAGTGAGCAAACAAGAAATGTTTATTAAAAACCTTTCCTCAGTTTGTTCTACTTCGTCTTCATCACCTAGAAAGAGATGAATTTAAATTTAAATAGATACATTTCTTTCGTACTTACTTGAGCCAGCCATTATGATATCCAACATGTAATTTTCACACAAACTGTGTATTATTTTAGTTTTTTCGCTTGTTTTTGGCATTTTCAAACAAAATTTTTATAAATGTTTTAATTTCTTTTCTTTGATGTAAAATTTTTAGAAATGTTTTTCTTCACACCAGCTGACCGAAATTTGCAATAGCATACTAAGTTATGACGGGTTGCTCATAGCAGTCATATATTTTCGTGCTATTATTTTATGACATATGACTTTATGACGACCATTTGAATACCCTAAATATTTGGTTGTTTTAAATAAACTTTTCTTTGGTTTTAAAAAAGTGGAAGAACATAATTTTATATAGTCCAAAATGTGGGTTAAATCCGCATTCACTTATAAGCCATTAAATATCTTATACAGAAAATCGGTTATAGTCCAAATTCGCTTATAGTCTACAAATTTGGGCAGCTACAGTTGTGGACTATAAGCGAAAAGTACTGTATTAACTTTAATATGTACATATAATACTATAGAGTTGTTCTACTACTAGTTGCATCTTTTCAATGCATTAAATCCTGGGATTGCGTCATTCAACATGTAACAAAATGCCAAAACGAAATTTCCACTATAATTAAACGTATTATTATTCTACAACTGCACAAAATAATATAACACATATTGTTTCGATCAGAGCTAAAACAGAAATCACTGAATTGTATTTAATGTAAGATTATTTTTCTCCGCGTATAATATGCTTCATGTAAATTGATCGCGCCCTAATTGATATTGAATTTTACTAATTAGCAGAAAAGTCAACGGTAGATGCGTTTTCTATATATACCCTTCACAAAAAAGTGAAAGGGTATTATAGGTTTGTCATTCCGTGTGTAATTTCTTCGATATCAATATAGGACCCCATAAAGTATATATATTCTGGATCCTTATGAATAGCGCTGACGATTCAGCGATGTCTGTCTGTCAGTCTGTCTGTACGTGAAAAGGATTTCCCAAACCCCTATAAGAGCTAGAGCCTTCGTTCTTAAACCGTTAGATTGGAAAGTAACTCAAATAGAGTGCTCTGGAAATTCAGAAAGATCCGAAGTATGGTTCCAGAGCTGGTAAGCTTACACATATTTCTCGACGCAAAATTTACATCAAAAATCTATTATTTTTAATGTTTGTAAATTAAACCTATTTCGTGCCTTGGGAAGTCTCAATGGTCTATTCAAAACTAAAAAATACAAAAATTTTTTCCAGGGATGGAAAATTAAAATTTTTTTTCGGCCTATTCCGTATATTGTAGTACATGTAGTAACTAACATTGTCAAAAATTTTAAGTTTTTCTTTAACAAAACCTCTTTATACGTCATGAAGATTTGCATAGGCCAAAAAAAAATTTTTTTAATTCAAATTTTGCTTCCAGGGGTGGGAAATTGCATTTTTTTATACGTGATAGTAATCAAACAGGCAACCGATGTTGGTCATTTTTGCTAACTAAACCTGCTTATAATTTAGGAAGAACAAAATTGGTATCAAAAATTCAAAATAAAATTTCGAATCCTGGGATGGACAAGTGCAATATTTAATAGTACATGAAAGTGACCAAAATGGTTAAAAATTTGAAATTTTTCGTAAAAAAATTACTATATACCTCATGAAGCGTTGCACTGATAAAAAAATAAAATGTCTCTTCCAGGGTTGGGAACATGAAAGTTTTTTTTGGTACATTCCATATTTTGTAGTACATGTAGTAACCAAACTTGTTACAAAATTTTAGTTTAAAAATTAAAATTTCGCTTCCATGTTTGGGAAATTGATATTTTTATAAACATAAAAGTAACCAAAAAGGCAATTGACGTTGTATTTTTTTTTGCTAACTAAAACTATTTTATATATTAGGAAGAACAAAATTGGTATCAAAAATTTCCAAAAAAAAAATCAAAATTTCGAATCCAGGGTTGGACAAGTGCAATATTTTATAGTTCATGAAGGTGACCAAAATGGTTGAAAATTGTAAATTTTTCTAAAATAATACTACTTTATACCTCATGAAGAGTTGCATTGGTAAAAAAACAAAAAAAATTAAAGTTTCACATCCAGGGTTGGGAAGTTTAAAGTTTTTTTGGTATATGGAATATATTGTTGTACATGAAAGTGACCAAAATGGTTGCAAATTTTAAGTTTTTCTTAAATAAAACGACTTTATGCCTAATGGAGATTAGGATTGGTAAAAAAAAGTTTAATTTTGCTTTCAGGGATGGAAAATTGAAATATTTTTTATACATAAAAATAACCAAAAAGGCAACTAACGTCGGTTTTTTACTAATTAACACTATTTTTTAGTTCAGGAAAATCAAAATTGGTATCAAAAAAAAAAAAAAACAAAATTTAGATTCCAGAGTTGGATAACTTCAATATTTTGTACTACATGAAAGTGACCAAAATGGTTACAAATTTTAAGTTTTTCTTAAATAAAACTATTTCATGCCTCATTAAGAGTTGCATTGGTAAAAAAATTTAAATTTTGTTTCCAGGGTTGGTAAATTGAAATATATAAAAGTAACCAAATAATCAATTGACAGTGTTGGTTTTGCTAATTATAACTATTTTATAATTCAGGAAAAACAAAATTGGTACTAAAATCTTAAAAAATCAAAACTTCGACTACAGGGTTGAACAAGTAAAATATTTTATATATAAATGAAATTTATTTGTTGCTGGTTAAGCATTTCATTGGTACTTTACCAAATCATCAGTAGACTTTAACCACAGTTTTGAAAACCTAAAATATTTTATGGTACATGAAAGTGACCAAAAAGTTTAAAAATTTAAATTTTTTTGTCAAATAAAACTATGTTACATCTTTTAATTAAACCTACTTTCTGTTTTAGCAAGAAAGAAAGAAGAATTATATCTGTGAAGGGTATTTAAGATTCGGCACAGCCGAATATGGCATTTTTACTTGTTTTTGTTGTTTGTGCCCGAAAGAATTTGTAAAGCACTATATATACATATTTCAAGTTTTGAATTTGAACATAAAAAACAATAGCTCAATAAAGATCTACACAACAGTTGTAGATCTTAAACAAGACGTACATACATGATTTCTTCGTAATTTGCGCTGACAAATTTCATTAACTTTATTTGGTTTCATTGGGAAACTATTTTTCATAAATTATACACAAAAAATTATTGGGCTCATTTGGAGCCACATTTGCAATATATACATGATTATTTGGCTATTCACGTCAACATTTTTGGTGACCCCGACGTGATTGACACACATATAAAAATGAGTGCTGATCAAAAAGAGAATCTTTTAACAAATGCAAAGCAACAAACTCAAAAATCGGTTGCTGAGTATTCAAGATGATGTACATAATGGTGACATAGATTCCTTAGATTCCTTAGTAATCGGGAAGTATCCGCCATATATAATATCCGCCATATAGTAATCGGGAAGTATCCGCCATATATACATCAACAAAAACAAACCTTACTCGAAGAATTGTGGAGCTTCACTCTAAGAAAAATCAGCAAGCAACGCTAATAAGACAATCAACAATAAACGAATTGCATCCACCATTTTTGTTACCCGTTCAAACAACACGTTTGCCAGTCATACAAATCCCAACATTCAATGGAGTATACACAGAATGGCCGGATTTCTTTTCAATGTTTGAAACAGTTATTGGTGGTGATGACGACCTGTCAAAAATAGAGAAATTGCAGCACCTCAACACATGCTTAGCTGGCCCTGCATTAGAGGATATTCGTTCATTAGAAATAAGCGAGATTAATTTTGATAAAGCTATTAAAATATTAAAAAACAGATTTGATAATAAACGTTTAAATTTTCAGGGTCATATAAGTGACATTGTGGCAATGAGCAAAGTTGAAACTGGTTCGGTCGGACAGTTGCGGAAATTAAGTGATAGTGTAAATTCGCATATAAGAGCTCTGCTAACAATGGGGACTAAGGAGCAAATATCTGATTGTTTACTGATTCATATAATTGGGCGCAAACTCGACATTGCATCACAAACAAAGTGGGAAGAGTCTACACCTGTGAATGAAATACCAAAATGGGAACAAATGGCAAAGTTTTTGCAAAATAGATGTCAAACAATGGAAAATGTGGAGAATGCTGTGGTAAAACAAACAAGTGGGCTCTAAACAAATTTATCATGCTAAAGCTACGTTCAGATTAATGAAATATTTGAAAGAAAACATCAAATATTTCATTCTCGTAGTCTGAACACAAAATAATTTGGGAGTTCAAATAAAATAACAGCTGATTTAAAAAAGATTAAATTATTTGCTGGCAAACAAATATTTGTCTAATGTGAACACCATGTTAACATAGAAGTTCAAATATTTAACCGTTTTTTTAGCAAACACTTATTTGATCTTCTAAAAAAAATATAGGAACAAACAGCAGCAAATAACTGCTGCTTCGTGCAATGTTGTCAAATTTTAAAGGCTTAGTTTTTAAATTTCTTGCAAAATCGGCCGAAACAAAAATTTTCAGCTTAAAAAGTTGTTTTTTATGTAAAAAATACCACGAAATGGATAACCCTTTATTTTATAAATAAATTTTGAAAAAATTTATTTAAATAAAATAATTTAAAAAAAATATTATTTGAGATATTCTCATTATTTTACGTTAACGGCAGTTGTGTTTGTTATGGGTTAAGCATGTCTTTATGCATTTCCTCGGTGCTTATGCCATCTCTTCAGAAGATTTCAATCAATATTTTGTTTTTCTTATATAATTTATACAGTTAATCAACAGTTTGTTTAACAAAAAATTTTGTCTTTTGCCTCCTTGACTTTAATATAACAAACTGTTGATTAACTGTATAAAAGGTATCAGAAAAACAAAATTTTTGAAAAATGTATACTTTCTTAAAAAATATTTTTTAAATAAACTTTTTTAGTATACATGAGTAGTTTTTAAAAAACGCGATTTTTTTAAAAAAGTACATTTTAAAAAAAGATTTATTTTTTATAAAGGTACTTTTTTTGTAAAAATTTTAATTTATTAAGCAGCTTAATTATTAAAAAAAAAGTTTTTTTGAAAACCGAAACTTTTTAACTTTTATATTTTGTGTGAATTTTTATCTTTTAAAACCGCTGAAAGTGTAACACTAAACAGCTGTGATTGACATTGTAATAATATAATTGCTGTTTATTTACATTTGTGCAAATACTATAATAGTCAAAAAATGCAATAAATAAAAAGCAAATAGAAAAATAACAAGTGCTCTTTTGCATAAAGAACGATCTCTCTAATTTGCTCAATATGTATTAAACACATTCAAATAAAACTATTATGAGACTCGTATAATAAAAAGTAGTACGATTCTTTCCACATACTGATACTTTAGCTGCAGAGATTATATTCACATGCGTTTATAGATTATATTAATATAATTCATGTCGTCGCCAAATTAAACTTATTTCTATTTCTCCCAACTGCAAAAGAAATGCAGTACTGCACTAAATCGTTGTTATATAAGATTTTATGTACATATACATATGTATTTAGTTTCACATATTAATTATAAATTGAAGTACAAATTTGTTGTTTTTATTGATTTTATTTACTTTTTAAATTCATACATACGAGTACATTCATATGTATGTATTGATCTTATTTTTATGAGTAAAGAATTTATTTTTCAGTTGATATTTTTTCTTGTAATAATTACTAAAAGTAAAAATACATAAGTATACAACTAAAATTATTAACATGTATTTATTAGCTTGTTTGTTTATATGTGTTTATATTGAAAAGGGACTTCACCTTGTTCGACGAAATATTGAGAAAATTCTTCTCTGATTGTAGAAGTATTTTCAGCAGCGTTGGAATAATATGGCTGTACTTTGGGGGAACTAGTGCCAATTTCTCCAGTACGCCATTCACCTGGAATGAGTGTTCCGTCTTCCGTGTAGTGGTCGGCAAAATTTGTATTGAAATAAATAGAACTTTTGCGACTTATTAGAAAATTATGCAATGAGCAGCATGCGAGGGTTATTTTTTGCGTTTTTGCTGGTTCCAATTTAATTGGCGCACGCATTACTCGAAAGCGTGCTGTCATAATTCCGAAGGCATTTTCAATTACCCTCCTTGCCCTAGACAAGCCGTAATTAAAAACTCTTTGTATGGCATTCAAGTTGCGAGCATTGAATGGTTTCATTAAATTTGGACTCAGAGCAAAAGCATCGTCCGCAATCAGGACATAGGGAACCGGCTCAGTTCTTGATGGAAGTGGTTCTGGTGATGGCAAATTAAGCTTATTTTTTTAAGAGCTTGAAAGAATGAAGTGTTACGAAATACTCCACCGTCAGATATTCGGCCATTCGATACGACATCGATGTACAAAAACTTGTATGTCGCATCAGAAATAGCCATCAGCACAATACTATGCGTACCTACAAAAAATATGAAAGTGGAATAAAAAAATGTTTGAAGAAATGTAGTTACCCTTGTAGTTGTAGAATATACTTCCAGAATGAGAAGGAGAATTCATTACGACATGCTTTCCGTCTAAAGATCCGATACAATTTGGAAAGTTCCATGTTTCCAAAAATTCTTGAGATACTGCTTTCCATTCCACTTCAGTCGATGGCACCTTAATTTAAACCATTACAAAAATTAGTACTCCTGCATATGTATACTGCTTTCACTATACCTTTAAATACTCTGCTTTTAGAGCATTATAAATTGCATCACAAACTTCAGGGACAATCACTGATATAGTATTGAAAGGAATTCGGAATATGTACTGCAACGATCTAAAGCTTTCGCCTGTTGCCAAATAACGAAGGGTAACAATTAAACGTTCTGAGGCAGAAATTGGCTTGCGAAAGGATGTTGTTCTCTTTGTTATAGCAGGTGATACCAATTTAAGCTAAAAATTAAAGAAAATAAAAAATGACCTTAAATGTAAAGTTGATCTTACCAAAAATTCAAAATCAACAGCACTCATGCGGAGAAAGTTTCTGTAGAGTTCAGGTGTTTCAGACTGCAACTCTTTTAACAATTTTGCACAACATCCTTCTTCATTTCGTTTACGAATCCAATTACGTACCCATGGCCTGCCTGATTTGTTTGAACATGAACACATGAAAAATATGATTTCCTTTTTTTTATTTGACGTTATTTTAAAACTATTTGAACAAACAAAAATGATCAAATATTTGAGCTTAGTGTGAACATAAAACAAAATCTCTTTTTGTTTGACGCTGTTTGAAGCAAACATATAAACAAATATTTTGTTCAAATATTTCATCAATCTGAACGTACCTTAACAAAAGTAAAAGGTCTCTAGTTGTCTCAACCAGTGGTCAAAGGGTGTGCCCTATTTGCAATTCAGTACCCCATGCTATTTATAGTTGCCCTCAATTTCTGTTGCAAGCACCCTTAGCAAGATCTAAAGAAGCTAAGCGTTTAAATTTGTGTTTAAACTGCCTTAGAAAAGGCAGTGCTGTTAGGGCATGTGTTTCAAACGGTTGACGGCATTGCGCGTTGAAGCATAACAGTTTGCTTCATTTGAAAGCCACACCCAATTCAGAAACAAATGTTGTGCCTTTCGCACTAGATAGTGACTCTAATAAGGATATAAAATTCGACAAAATCTTAAAGTTTGAGGCTTCAAATTCGTCAAAAAATTCGAGCATACAAAACTCATCACCACAATCGTCCCTGGTAGCTTCAAGCCATCAATTTGATAAGGAGCATGATACTAGAACAACAATACTAGCTACTGCACTAGTGCTAGTTAAAAATAGTGCTGGCTCATTCGTTACATGCAGAGCTCTTCTCGACTCAGCTTCTCAAGCTCATTTTGTTGTGAAGCATTATCGAACATTCTTCCTACATATACTATGCACTAATTTGTTGGCGCAGCAGTAATGTACATTCAACTTAAATACTGCTTGCGTTAACGAATGGTGCAATACTGTTGTATTATTTAGGTCAATAGAAAATAGCTTAATTGCAATATATTATTTTATAGTTAATTTTAAGAAAGTATAAATAGCTAGTTCTATGTTAGTTAAGCACAGTTGTAGTAAACCAAGCTCTAATAAAGAACCTGCGATACCCACGGGACCCTCCAGGTAAAAAGAAGTAACTATTGCATCGCAGAGTATTGTTTGTTTAATATCTTTCAAGGGAGAATAAGCACATATTCTGATATTGGAAGCTATTTTAGCTCAATTCAATTCAATAGGTGCTTGGTATTTGTTGAAGGAATTCGTTGTTTCGTGTGTCAGTATTATTAACTCCTCAAGGTTTTAATTAGCTATTTTAGCTGCCTTCAGTTGTATAAATTTTATGGGCAAACTTTACGACGAACAAACTGCTCTTGGGATACAAATGGAACCAGTATACATGGTAAGTAATGGTGCAAAAAAGTGTAAAAGCTACGAATGACCCTCCTTGCTAGAGTCATTATACAGCAAAATGAATTTTTTTTTTTTTAGTATGGGTATTTAAATTAGTGTAATAGGAATATATATAGTTTTTTTTATTAGTTATGTAGGAAGAAATTTATACACATATGGAGGATTTAAAATTAGAATTGAGAAAAACGCAGGTAGAAACTAGAGAAATTTCGGAGCGAGTGTGGAATTTAATTAAGTATATCAATAATACAAAGGAGTATATAGAGTTAGTAAAACATAATGTGCGAAGCCAGGGAAATGTAAGTGCGTTCGAAAATATTGAGATTTTATTAGAAGAGTTACAAGTGTTACAGGAACATCAAAAAAATTCAGTTATATCTAAAGAAATAGAAGAATACGTACAAGTGAACAGGAACTTGAAGCAGCAGAACGAAAGCTTGACGAAAACCATAGAAGAAGCCGAACAACAAATTCAATACAGCGAGTAAGAAAACCAAGCGTTTAAAGAGCTCGTGCAATACGTTAACACGAGGATGAATCCAGAACAGCTGCAGAAATTCGTTGAGAACAGGAAAGTTGTTGAGGAAAAAAATCAACAAATTGAGACGCTAAAATTAAAAATACAAGAGTTGCAGAAGGGAACTACGAAAACACTTTCAGTCAACAATTCTTCAAATACAACCAATATGACAACTTTCACGGAACTTTTTAAAAATATATCTCATGTCGTGCCGATAGTCTATGGAACGGAGGGGACCGAACTTACAACTGAAACAAATAAATTTATTGAAGGATGTATGATAGCAAAGGATAAACTAGGGGAACCGGGTAATGTTGTTGACATAATCAAATGCATAAAAACTAGGCTCTTTGGAAATGCTTACTCGTATTTCCACAATAAGGAATTCACAACAATAGAATCACTGTGCATGGCTATTAAAGAGAAATTTATAAAAACTAAGACGCTAACGGAAATACAAGAATTGATTTTTAACTATAAGCAAAGTTCAACAGAGATTGCATATGAATTTTTAGAGAGATTGGAAGGACTACTTAGAAGTGCAACAGAGCTTATTGCGACACAATGGCCAGATGTTTCTCATCAAAAATCTATGACAGACCATTGCAATCAATCAGCGGTAAAAAGCTACATAGGGGTTTACGAGATCCCAAGTTAGTGGCAAAGTTCATCGGGCATGAAAATGACAAGTTGGCTGATCTACTAAAAATTACCAAAAATGCTCAAAATCTCTTAGGCACTAATACGAAATAGTCAAATGTTATGACAGTGCAAGCCGAGGAACCCTTATTTGAGACGGTGCAACAATTGTTGAAAGAAGTACGAAATTTGTCTTTGAACCAACAAACATATAACCAGCCAATGCCCAATAATAATGTACATCTTACCTCTATGAGTTCTTCAAGGTACTGCAGTTTCTGAAATAAACCAGGACATGTGTTGAATGAATGTTATACTCAAGCCAGACGACAATAACGTGCAGAATACAACTTTAGAAGAAACCCACAACCACATAATCCCAGAATCAATACTCAAAATTATGCAAGGCAAGAAACTCAAAATATAAGGCAAAATCAAATTAACAACAACGAGCAGCAACGTTGTTATAGATGCGGTCGACAGAGACACATTTCCTACAATTGCCCCGAAAACAGAGACAATAACCGTAGCAACAAGAATAGAAATGATATTACTACTGGCGATAGAAAGAGATACATAAACGGCAGACAGGATTCGGGAAACGGGTATCGGCCCAGTCACAACTAATTGACTGGAATGCCAAAACCCGCAGAAAAAGAATATATGAAAAACATACTGAGGAAAAACATGTAAGAAAACACAACCGGTCGGCGATAAAGCTGAAAAACATGAAAATTTCAGCATCATAAATTTAGACATAAACAGCATAAATGTGACAGAGGAGGAAGATAATCAGCATCCGGAGATTAAAATGAATATCAAGGAAAAAGCAGTAAGTACACCCAAAAGAGCTCGTCGGAAGAAAAAGGCTCATACAAAAATAATAAGTGGTGCAGGGTACATAAATTCAACGTACAATGTTTGTAACATCAGTAGAGAAATTTTAAGAAAATCAAGATATTATATGGCAATAATGTTACAATTTGTAATGATGACATGGACGAGTATAAAAGAAAATGTGAACAAGAAACAAAACGTTACAAAACACTTCACATATCACTCAGATTCCCGAAGGGATAATGCTAGTAATGAAAAATACGATATAAACGATGCATATATAAGTTTCCACTGCAAAGAAGCAAAAGAGGAGAAATTATTATTATTGGTGGACTCAGGAGCCGACACCACACTAGTAAAAAATGAAGCTTTGGCAGCAACAACAGAAATCAACAAGAATGAGCGGAACACGTTGTCAGGAGCATTTGGGGGAAACATAAGTACCAAAGGAACTGTAATGGTGAATCATAAATATGTAGACAGATTACGTTTGAACATGCACGTTGTACCGAAGGGTAGCATATTGCCCGCAGATGGTTTATTGGGCAGAGATATGATGTGGAATAAGTCGATTACCGATACAATTACCAAGAACATAAAATTTTTTGAGAACCAGAGAGAAATAGCTTCCTTACCACTAGTTTCGAAAAATCCCTAGTTATATATAACAGATAATATTTTTGTGAAGGGACGGTCTCAGGGAATTGTGGCAGTAGCAGTTAAAAATGCTAGCGGAGACATAATAGTAAACAAAGTAGAAATTTCACCAGGCGTATTTGTGGATGAAATTCTAACGTCGATCAGAGAGGGAACAGCATTCGTTCCAATTCTGAACACCAATGACTTTGCAGTGAGTATAAAGGAAAAAGTAAAGGGGACAACCCTTTAAACTTCCGGATAGCGCCGACATCAGCGATAAATACAGTAGATTCCGCGCACAACAGACATAGAACCCGGTTGCTAGTAGACACGGTTCGTCTGAAACCAGATCTGAACTCGGAAGAGAGAGTGTCAATCGAAACCATTTTAAGATCATACGACGAAGTATTTCACCTACCCGGGGACAATCTCACATTCACGAATGTACTTAAGCATAAAATACCAACTGACTCAGCCCCCAATCAATACTAAACAGTATAGGTTACCTGAGGCCCACCGAAATGAAATTAATAGACAAGTAGGCCAAATGATCGAAGATGGAATTATCTCCCCTAGTATTTCCCCTTGGAAGTCTCCAATACTCCTAGTACCCAAAAAGGCAGGTAAGGACGGAGAAAAAAAATGGCGTTTGGTAGTGGATTTCAGGAAATTGAATGAGACTACAATTTCCCTATACCAAGAATTGATGAGATCCTAGACCAACTTAGCTACAGCCGATATTTCTCTACCCTAGACCTGGCAAGCGGGTACCACCAAGTTCTGATGAGCCCTAATGATAAGCAAAAAACCGCGTTCAACACCAACATGGGACATTTCGAGTTCAATCGTATGCCTTTCGGATTGACAGGGGCACCAGCCACGTTTCAGAGGATAATGAATTCAATATTAACGGGTCTACAGGGAATCGACTGTTTCGTATATCTGGACGATATAGTAATCTACGGGAGAAATCTAGAGGATCATCAGTTAAGACTTAAAAGAGTACTGGACGTTTTAAGGAAACACAACCTTAAGCTGCACCCTGAAAAATGTAATTTCCTGCAAAGAGAGGTAGATTATCTAGGACATCAATGTTCGGAAAACGGAGTATTACTGGACCCCCATAAGACAAAAACAATAAAAGATATACCGCCAGAAATGTCAAGGAGCTACAATAATTTTTGGGGCTTATCATCTGAAATTGCATTGCCATTGAACAAACTATTAAGGAAAAACGCAAAATTTGAATGGAAAAAGGAGTGTCAACAAGCAATGGAGAAATTAAAAGCTGCAGTAACAAGTCCTCCACTGTTGCGGTACCCTGATTTCACAAAACCATTTATTCTGACTACGGATGCTAGCAATGAGGCATTAGGAGCCATACTTTCTGAAGGAGAGCCAGGTTGTGATTTACCCATATACTTCGCAAACAGAGTGGTAAGTGATACGGAGAAATGATACTCTACCATAGAGAAGGAGTTCCTTGCCATCGTGTGGGCATCTAACATTTTTAGGCCCTATTAGCTTGGTAGACATTTTACCATTTTTACAGATCATAAGCCTCTGAAAGGAATAGCCAATTTGAAAGATCAAGAAGGCAAATTGGGTAGACTGAGACTCAAACTTTTAGAATATGACTTCGAGATACGGTATAAGCCGGGGAAAATCAACCAAAACGCTGACGCACTTAGTCGTCTCCCAGTGGAAAAAACTACCAGGGCAAGGGCACGAGAGGCAAACGCATATAAAAAGGGAAATAATGAAGAACTTGTGAATGAAGTGAATAGGAGTGAAGACGTGGAACAAGAGGATACGGCAGTCTATTTGACAAATGTGGAAGATATTAACAAGGTAATAAAAACGTTTCATGATACACCTTTGGGTGGACACCAAGGGACATACAAAACTTACTCCCGCATCAGGAATCAGTACAAGTGGGCCGGTATGTAGCAGCAAAACAAAACCTATGTAGCAACGTGCACTCTATGCCAGAAGACAAAATGTTCAAAAGTCGAAAAGATGCCATTGGTTATAACAAGCACGTCAAATAGACCCTTTGAAAAAAATTTTTTGGACCTTGTAGGACCGTTGCCAGAATCCGGCAGAGGAAACAAGTATATTGTCACCTTTCAGGATGATTTTTCAAAATTTTTCGCGTGCGCCGCAGTAGCTGAATATTTTTGAAATTTGAATTACGTTAAAAAAGAAACAAAAAATAAAAATATGGCTTAAATGGTAAATAAAAACCTACACAGCATAAAGCAATATTAAAATAAAAAATATACAAATTAGAAAAAAGCAAATAAGAAAAAGAAACTAAAATTAATTAAAACAAAGAAAATGTACAAGGAGTAGAGCTCCTTCTTTATAAATAGAAACGAAACTCAAAGATTTGATGCACTTTAATGATACAAAAAAAATATTATCTCAAATAAACAAAAACCCCAAAAATTAAAAGTTAAAAAAAATTTTTTTTGATAAATTGAAAGACAAGTATTAGCAAAGGAGGTTACAGACGAAGGATAAGAAAAGACGGAGTAAGAATAGGCATCACTAACGAGGAGATGGGGATGGAAAAACTGGAATCCCTGATGGAGATACATATGGGATGGGTCGAAATGGCGTCGAAGTTTCAGTATATTCTGCACGAGATCAACATCCAACATATAGCGGACTCTGTAAACGAGGTTCATCGTAACTTGCCGACAGTTCTGCCCATTCTCTATCGGGAACTAATTTTGAAGGAAATAAAAGAGATTGAAGACGGCCTACACACACTTTTCCGGACGCGTAAAACAGGGATTGCTGAATATTGGAGGGAAGGTGATGAAGTGGCTGTATGGAACATTGGATGATGAGGACTCAGAGCAGATAAATCAGCATTTCAAGGTAGTTGATGCAAACGGCCACCAAATCATCGAACAGTCGAACCATCAGATATCTATAAATGACAGATTCAATTCCTGCATCAACAGAATGGTTGAGGCAATAAATGACAACAGAAGGACGCTGAACGACTTGACACAGATCAAGTTGCACTCAGAAAGTCAACATTACCGAGACGTCGCGATTTTCCAACTTTTCAAATTAGTTGATATGAAAAGTCAAGTGAAGATCATACAAGAATCCGTGGCTTTGGCAAGGATGAAAATATTCAACCCCGCCCTACTGACAATTGAGGAAATTGAAGAGAATAAAATAAATATTGACACCATACAACAAATGCAGATGGAAGTGGCATTACGCAAGCACAACACGCTAATGTTCGTAATCAAATTGCCATCGAAGCAGTCAGCCTAAAGTAGTTATTAATAATACCCGTTCCAAACGACAGCCACCATCAAATGGATTCCATCAAATTGGTTCGTTGTAAAACTAGATAAAACAGCCTTCAGCTACACCGGAGAGAAATATTTCAAGAGCCTAAAACCACCACAAAGCTGCATTTTCCGTGGTAAGTGTAGTTTGATTTCGCACGAAGAGGAAACCGTGGAATTGGTAGAAGAGGGTACAATTGTGCTAATAAATGCTAACAGAACCTGAATGTCGACCAACTGTGACGACAGACTGGCCAATCTCACGGGCAACTACCTTTTCTCATTCTGCAACTCCAGTATAACAATAGGTGGGCAGGTTTACGTCAGCAAAATAGTGGATGTAACCCAGAAATTCCTCTTAGTGGGGAACAACAGGAATATCACAACAAAAATTAAACCCACTCTGGAGAAAATACAAGTAGCCCAGATAAACAATATCGAAACCATTAAGGAGATTCAATTCCATCAAAACGTTACAAGTAGCATCGGATACTCCTTGACAGCAATTGTCGCGGTAGTGACAATAGTAGCGATATTAGTGTTATGCAGAAACCGGCGTGAACTAAAGGTCAAGATAAATAACGAGTTCCCAAATCGCCGCGAGAACTTGAACCAGATTGTGGAAAGCCACCAGCACCGATCAATCCAGCGCAACAAATTTAAGAGTTAATCAATAGAAAAAAATACTCATAAATATATATCATAAAAAATAGATATAAAAATTGTAGATAGAATAAGAAACTTCCGTTAGAAAAACAGCATTGTATAGATGTTTTCTTCCATTAAGGGGGGAGGGATGTTGTGAAGCATTATCGAACATTCCTCCTACATATACTTTGCACTAATTCGTTGGCGCAGCAGTAATGTACATTCAACTTAAATACTGCTTACGTTAACCAATGCTGCAATACCGTTGTATTATTTAAGTCAATAGGAAATAGCTTAATTGCAATATATTATTTTATAGTTAATTTTAAGAAAGTATAAATAGCTAGTTCTAAGTTAGTTAACCACAGTTGTAGTAAACCAAGCTCTAATAAAGAACCTGCGATACCCACGGGACCTTCCATGTAAAAAGAAGTAACTATTGCCTTTTAAAGCTACACTATAACAATTTCATAACATACAATTTTGCAAATAGACTACAGCTTAAGCCCCTTCGAACAACTACGCACATATCTGGCATCGGCCAATCAAATTTCGCTTCTGGCAAAGCTGTTAATATAATTATTCAATCTCGAATTTGAAATATGTTAGCATGGCTAACAGCTGCTGTGGTTTCTGCTATCGTACAACATCAACCTCAATGTTCAATAGATGTGTCGGAATGGCGCATACCATACAACTCGCCGACCCGTTATTTTTCAAATCACAACAAATTGAGTTATTGTTAGGAGGAGATCTATTTTATGAATGACTGTGTAGTGGAAATATTCGAATTGGCCCAGAATTTCCGCTCCTTCAAAATTCTGAATTCGGTTGGGTTGTTGCTGGCGGCGGTATGCAATTACAAAAAAGAAAAAACTGTATTTTAAACATTCAAACAATTGAAAAGGTATTGTATGAAAATACTTTAGATAAACTCATACGCCGATTTTGGGAAGTTGAAAATCATCTTGATGTTGGTTCAAAAACAACAAAGGAAGAAATAGATTGCGAAAACTATTTTGTCAAAACAGTCAAGCGTTTCAGTTGTGGGCAGTATACTTTTCGTTTGCCATTTAAGAAAGCCCCACCGTACTTGGGTTAAAAAATTTAGAAAAAAGGCTAAATCAGTCTCAAGATTTAAAAAATCAGTACAGCGCCTTTATTAAAGAGTATATAGATCTTAATCATATGTTCCCTACTGGAAAAAATACCAGAAAATGTAAAGGTAAATTTTCTACCTCACCATTGCGTAACTAAATTGGATAGCTCAACCACAAAATTGCGCGTTGTATTCGACGGATCAGCAAAAACGTCTACAGTATTTTCGCTTAATGATATACTTATGTGTGGCGCTACAATTCAGCCGAATATTTTCGATATTTTACTGCGTTTTCGCTCCTTTAATATCGCTCTAACAGGAGATATATGTAAAATGTACAGATGCATTGCCATTTCCCATCCTGATAATCTTCTGCAGTGTATTTTGTGGCGAAATAATGCCAGTGACCCACTACAAATTTATAAATTAGAAACCGTTACTTATGGCACTAAGTCTCCCTCGTTTCTTGCAGTTCGGACATTGCATAAATTACCAAAGGATGAACGTGAGTCTTCCCCTTTAGGCTCAAAGATTGTGCTTCGTGATTTTAATGTCGATGAAATGATATCAGGAGGGAATTGTTTAAAAGACGTTAATATTGCACTGACTCAACAATTGTCCTATCGTGGATTCAAGAACAGTCATCAAACTATCAAGTTTTCGTTTCAAACCGCATAAGTCGCTGATGTTTTGTCAAGAGGTGCAAGACCAGCAGAATTATCATCATCGGATATCTGGCTCTAAATTTCTCAGAAAACGGCAATAATTTTGGCCATCTCAACCTTCAGCAATAAAAAATTTGCCAGAAAACGTAAATCAGTTTGTGTTTGCTCAACATCACCAATCGATTTATCAACAAACTGTAAATTTATAACGTCGTTTGGAAAAATCTGCAGAGTTATCGCTTTCATATATAGGTTTGGAGGTGCAGGCGTTTCATGACGAAAGGGTCCATTGTCGACAGCAGACGTCCATAGAGTTACCACGTTATTAATTCGTATGGTTTAAAAAGTAATTTTTTAAGCGAATACAAAGCGTTAACTCAAGACAAGACAATTCCATCGACAAGTCCGCTCAAAGTATTAAACCCTTTTATTGATAATTCTGGTCTATTACGAGTAGGTAGTCGTCTTAGAAATTCGCAACTCTATTTTGATTCTCGACTAGAGCTGCACGATGTTAATCGATTAATCGAAAACATCGATGTTTTGGTTGCGATACATCGGATAGTAATCGATGTATTGTATCATACGATGGTAATCGATGTATTGTATCATACGTTGTAATCGATGTATCGATGTTTTTTCATTCGATGTATCGTAAGGCTGAATTTTAAGGTTTATGCATCCAGCAGCTTTTGCATAAGTATATGTTTGCAACTCATTTTATGTATTGATGATAACTTTTTTAAGCAGAAACTCTCCAAGAATGACTTCTAAACGTTTTTTAATGCCCTAAATTGTTTTAAAATCGCTTGATGTAACAACACAGTTCTTAAGCTACTTTTTGTCAATTTTTATAAAGGGTCATTGAAGAAACAGCGTTATTATACACATAAAGTTTTCATAAATCAGCAATATAAGTTCATATTGGGTATTTAATGTTAATATATATTATGTATTTGGCTAAATTTTGTTCTACAGATTGTAATATGGCTAAGTTGATGTCAAGCTTGGTTTGAAACTATTTTGAAAAAAATACCGATAAATCTGCAAAGTGTAAGTTGTGCGAAAAAAATATAAAAAGCGCTTGTAATACCTCTAACTTGATGGGTCATATCAAACATATTCACAAGGCTGCATTTTTGGAAATAAGCAAAGCAAAAAGTTCTGAAAAACTAAGCTTAATAAATTCAAGTTTTGTGAAAGAGATAAGCGAAAATACCCAAGTTGTTGCAGATTCTTCTGCGCCGTCGATGAATAGTTCAAGTATTTCACGTTCCGACACTGAATCATGTGTTGAGGTAATTGAGGACATTTCTACTGAATTAGTACCTTTTAAACGTCAGAAAACTATACAAAAAAGTTTCGAAGATATTGCCTCGTATTCCGGTGGTGACAAGGCAAGAAAAATTAACAACGCTATCGTGTATATGATTTGCAAAGATAACCACGCAATATCGTTGGTAAAGAATGAAGTCTTTCGACACCTGGGGAAAGTTCTATCGAAACATTTCAAAGTTCCAAGTAGAACTACTGTGACACGTTGGGTTGATAAATAATGCGACGCTTTATCAGATATATTGAAAAATAAATTGCCCACAGTGGAAAGTATTACTTTGGCAACTGACATTTGGTCTGATTTGCAAATGCGGAGTTTTTTGGGTGTCATATCCCATTTTGGTATTGCAAGTGAATTTCACTCGGTAACGTTGGGAGTATACCACCTCTATGAAAAACACACTTCTGAATATATATCAACAGTTGTTACTAAGTAACTAATATAACCAATGTTTTCAACGAAAATTTAATATGAGAAGTTCCCACATTCATATTTTTAAGTTATTACATTTTTGGTTGGTACGAAATTCCCCAACCCTGACGATTAATATTCCCAATATTCCATGTATTTCTTTCGCTTTCTCCAGAGCCATCGGCTGCTGATAGCTAAAGCTTCTTTGTTATTTATATTCAAGTAATTGAATTAAGTTGTCAATTTACAATGAACAAGTGCGCGTGCCCCCGCAATGCTTTAAATTATGTATGAATATTGGGAATATTAATCGTCAGGGTTGGGGAATTTCGAACTAAACAAAAATGTAATAACTTAAAAATATGAATATGGGAACTTCTCATATTGAATTTTCGTTAAAACATTGGTTAAATGGTTGATATTCCTACTAACTAGCACCACTTGCAAAAGTGGACAAATTGAACAAAGAACGATGATGAGATGGCGTAGCGGCCCAGAAATCAGTACTGCTGGTTTGAAGATTATTGAAAATATTCTTAATATTCCAATCTTAATATAAATAATAAACAGAATTTGAACAAATTCATTTATTAATAAAATAATAAAAAATTATTTGCAGTCTTGCAGATTCCAACTTAAGCCCGTTGAAAAATTAACAATTTACATAAGAAAAGTTCGACTAATAAAAATTCATACATAATTTAAAAATTTTTAATTTAAAAACAAAAAGTAAAAATCCGTTCCATGTACCCCAAAAAGTTCTAATTGTTCAACCGTAGAATAGTCTTGTAAATTTTTTTGGTTTTTAATACCAATTCATTTCTTAATGATATATAAAATAGGTAAAATTCATCCCAAAAATCAAAAATAGCAAATTATATGGTTACTTTTAACCATATAATTGAAATTGGGTTTTTAATTTTTTTGGTTTTTAATACCAATTTAACTCTTCCCGAACTATAAAAGAGATTTCATTCACAAAAAACCAAAAATTAGGCGCTTATATGGCTAGTTTTATGTAAC
Source organism: Linnaemya tessellans (assembly GCA_951800035.1). Taxonomy (NCBI): domain Eukaryota; kingdom Metazoa; phylum Arthropoda; class Insecta; order Diptera; family Tachinidae; genus Linnaemya; species Linnaemya tessellans. The sequence goes on along the minus strand of OX637533.1, from coordinate 70,597,065 downwards.
AAAAAATTTCTATTTTCCAACCCTGGAGCCGAATTTTGAATTTTTTAAATTTTCAATACCATCTTAATTGTTAGCGAAGTTTAAAATAGGTTTAATTCACTAAAAAAAAAACAAAATTGGGAACTTAAATGGTTACTTTTATGTACCGAAGAATTTCTAATTTCCAAACCTGGAACCGAGTTTTTAATACCATTTTAATTTTTCCCTGAAGTATCATATAGGGTTAATTTACTAAAAAAAACGATAGATGATATTTATGTGGGTATTTTTATACCAAAAAATTTGGATTTTCCAACCCTGGAACCGAATTTTTAATTTTTCAATACTAATTTAATTTTTCCTGAAGTATAAAATATGTTTAATACACTAAAAACACAACATTTTGAATTTATGTGGGTACTTTTTTGTACCAATTCGGGTTTCCATCTCGGGAAGCGAATTTATATTTGTTTACCCACGCAATTGTTAGTGAGGTATAACATAGTTTTATTTGGCAAAAAATTCAAGTTTTTAAACTGTTTGGTCACTTTCATAAACCATAAAATATTTGATTTGTTCAACCCTGGAGTCGAAATTTTGATTTTTTAAGATTGTAATACCAATTTTGTTCTTTAAATTAGCAAAACAACAAGGTCAATTGCCTCTTTTGTTACTTTTATGCAAAAAAATATTTTATTTTCCCAACCCTGGAAACGAAATTTAAATTTTTTACCAGTGCAGCTCTTAATGAGGCATTAAATATTTTTATTTAAGAAAAACTTAATATTTGTAACAATTTTGTTCACTTTCATGTACTACAAAATATGTATAAAAAAATTTAAATATCCCAGCCCTGGAAGTAAAATTTAAATTTTTTTACCAATCCTAACCTTTATAATATATAAGGTCGTTTCATTTATGAAAAACTTAAAATTTGCAACCATTTTGGTCACTTTCTTGTATAGTACTACAATAAGTATATTGCATGTACCAAAAAAACTTTAAATTTCCCATCCTTGGAAGAAAATTTTAATATATATTTGTTTTTTATCAGTGCAACGCTTCATAAGGCATAAAGTAGTTATAGTCAAGAAAAATTTAACATATTTAACCATTTTGGTCACTTTCATGTATTATAAAATATTGCACTTGTCCAACCCTGGATTCGACATTTTATTTTTGAATTTTAGACGCCAATTTTGTTCTTCCTAAATTATAAAAAAGATTTAGTTAGCAAAAAAAACAACAAGAAGTAAAAGTGCTATATTCGGCTGTGCCGAATCTTAAATACCCTTCACAGATGTAATTCTTTTTTCTTTCTTTCTTGCTAAAACAGAAAGTAGTTTTAATTAAAAAATAATTTAAAAAAAAACAAAATGATGTTGTCAGTTACTTTTATATTTAAGACAACGTTTAAATTTTTTGGTTAGGAAGCTAAATGTTTGGCTTTTCTTATTTCTAATACCTCTGAACGTCTTTCAAATATATTAAATATGTTTGATTAACAAACAAACAAAAATCCGTTTCATGTACCCCGAAAGGTTCTAATTGTCCAACCATGGAACAGTCTTTTAGTTTTTTTTTGGTTTTTAATACAAATATATTTCTTCCTGATATATAAAGTAAGTATAATTCATCACAGAAATCAAAATTAACATATTATATGGTTACTTTTATGAATCAGAAAATGTCGATATTCCAACCCTGAAATAGGAATTCACTAAAAAAAACAAAATTTGGAATTTTTGTGGTTATTTTTATGCACCAGAAATATTTCGATTTTCCAACTCTAGAAGCGAATTTTTATTTTTTACCAATGCAGTTCTTAGTGAATTTTTAAACTTTTTGGTCACTTTCATATACCATAAAATATTTCATTTGTCCAACCCTGGAAACGAAATTTTGATTTTTAAAGATTTTAATACTAATTTTTTCTTCCTGAATTATAAAATAGTTTTAATTAGCAAAAATAACAACGTCAATTGCCTCTTTTGTTACTTTTATGCATAAAGAATATTTCAATTTCCCAACCGTGGAAACGAAATTTTAACTGTTTTTGTTGTTTTGACCAATGCAACTCTTAATTTAAGAAAAACTTAATATTTGCAACCATTTTGGCCACTTTCATTTAATACAAAATAAAGCGAAATTTTATTTTTTTATCAGTGCAAGTCTTCTTGAGGTAGAAAGTAGTTTTATTTAAGAAATATTAAAATTTTTTAACCAATTTGGCCACTTTCATGTACTACAAAATATTGCACTTGTCCAACCCTGGATTCGAAATTTTGATTTTTTTTTAATTTTTAATACCAATTTCGTTCTTCCTAAATTCTAAGACAGTTTTAGTTAACAAAAAAAAATTGAACAACATCAGTTGCCTGTTTGATTACTTTCACGTATAAAAAAATGCAATTTCCCATCCCTGGAAGCAAAATTTGAATCTAAAATTTTTTTTTTTGGTCAATGAAAATCTTCATGACGTATAAAGAGGTTTTGTTAAAGAAACACTTGAAATTTTTAACAGTTTTAGTTACTACATGTACTACAAAATACGGAATGTGCCGAATAATACTATTTTAAAGAAACACTTGAAATTTTTAACAATTTTAGTTACTACATGTACTACAAAATACGAAATGTGCCGAATAATACTATTTTAATAGACCATTGAGGCTTGCCAAAGCACGAAATAGGTTCATTATCCAAACATTAAAAAAACAATTGATTTTTGGTATAAATTTTGCGTCGAGATATAGGTGTAAGCTTCCCAGCTCTGAAACCGTACATCGGGTCTTTCTGAAATTGAATACCACTCTATTCATTTCCAATTCAACAAGAACGAAGTCTTTAGCTCTTCTGGGGGCTTGGGAAAACCGATTTCGCGTACAGACGAATATCGCTCAATCGTCATCGCTACTCATAAGGATCCCGAATATATATACTTTATGGAGTCCCATATTGATATCGAAGAATATAGGCACGGAATGATAAACCTATATATAATCTTTCACTTTTTTGGGAAGATCCGATGTACGGTTCCAGAGCTGGAAAGCTTACACCTATTTCTCGATTTTTAGATTCAAATTTTGCTTCCAGGGATGGGAAATTGCATTTTTTTTATACGTGAAAGTAATCAAACAGGCAACTGTAGTGCGATTCAGTATGAAATTTTAACGACAATTGTTTGGTTAAAAGTAGTTAACCTTAAAATAAACGCCTTTGCTATTCACTAACACATATTTAAGCCATTGACGTTATTTCAAGCGTTTTCTTGAACAACTGTTTCGTTAAATAAACGTAAAAGCAGCACTTTTTTAATGGTTTATTTTAACACAAAGTAAACATTTTTAATATAATATAATGGCTTTTGAGTATTTGTCATTAAATTTAACACGGAATGAGCAAATGATAAATGCAGGAACAGTAAATCGTCGTCTACTCCGTGATGTAGACAGTGCTTTCCATTTAACAGCTGCAGAGTTTCAAAAGCTGTACCGTTTAACTCCGGAATTGGCTGAAGATTTAATTTTTCAGCTTGATGGCCATTTAAGAGGCTCTAGAATAACGGCAATAGCTACTGAGAAAAAGCTTGATGCAGCTTGATCTTATTTCATTTTTCACTATTTTCTATTTAAGTAACCTTTGGCACAAACTGCATAATTTTGTTTGTTGATTTGGGAAATCTTTCTTTGTTGTGCTTATAGTTTGTAGTTTTCAATATTATATTGAGAGTTTGTATATGTATAAGCATTGAGGTTTTGTAAACATTTTTCAAATTTGGTTGCGGTCTACTGATAAGTTTCTTAAATAGAAACGAAATGCATAGAGACATTGCTTAAACAACAACAAACAAATCAAATCAATTTAACAAAAATTATTTAAAAAAACCAAAAATGAAATTAACATAAAAAACTAAAAAGGAAATTAACATAAAACAATTCTTAAAAAAACCATAAATTAACAAAAACAACATTTCTTAAAAAACTAACAAAGGAAATTAACACAAAATAACAATTTTTAAAAAACTAAACAAGGCACTTCGTACGTATAAATAATTATTACAAAAAAATATATTGAACTTCACACATAAAAAAACAACAGAATACTTATTATAGAAACTTAAAAACTAAATTTTAAATTGACTAAACTATACCAGTCGATTGATGGAAGCTGCTAAATTGTTGAAAGCATCGGCCACATGCTTCAGTCCCTCTCCCATCGTTTTTACAGCCTCAGCCATTAATTTTCCGATTTCTACATTTTGCTGATTACTTTCAGCGAGCATCTATTAAAAATTAGTAGTTATTAAGAAGTAGATTTACTACGTTCATTGAAAATACCTGTAAAGCAGTAGCCTGTCGTTGAGCTATTTCCAAAAATTTATCCCGCGTGTCGTCCTCATCATTCCTTTTCCTCTTCAATATTCTACCGGGCGACTTTGGAGTTTTTGGCGTCTCTACATCGACCTCGTCTATTGATGATGCTTGTATTTCAAGCATCACGCTTTCATCATCCTCTTCCAGACGCAGTTGAAATTCCTTACAATGAAAACAATTGTAAAAAATATTTAAAAAAATTTACTTAATTTTAACTTACCTCTTCCAGTGGCACATTTTCTTTCACGGATTCGTTGCCCTTTATGTACTCGGACCCAATCAAAGAAACTACCCTCTTTTCCAGCTCCGAAATTGGTTCATGGGTCATGGGCCTATTACCAGTGAGAGCTTGCTGCCGTCTGCGATCTCGCACTTTTGTGCCTGTCCGACTTTTTAAATCTTTCCACACCTTTTTGTAAAAAATTTTTTAGTTAAAATTTCATATCTGAACCAATGTTTACTTACCGAATGCCACTGTTCAACACTTTTTAACGCTCCACCAGCATTGTTAAGCTTTGCCGCTAATTCGCTCCACTTCTTATCATTTTCGTATTTGCCGTGCATTTTAGCAAATTTGCCCGCAGCCAGTCCCGGATTTTCCATAAAGAAGTCCACCATTAGACTTAGCTGCTCTGCTGTGGCGCGGCTTCGCTTAACATTTCCTGTAGAAGTCATTCTGCAAAAAATACATATGTATGTACATACATACATATAAAAATAATTAATATAATAGTAATAAAATTAAATTTTAAAGAGGTACTTACTATGTCCAGAAATAATAACAAAAGCGTCTGTGCACAATGTAAAAATATTTGTTTTTTGTATTCTCTTTTGTGCTTTTCGTTATTTTGACATATGTTTTAACAGAGATGCCACTGGATTTCAATGTTTAACCAGCGGTGTTAACTAGGAGTTACCGAATCGCACAATCGTTAATACAAACAGCCACACAGGCGTTATATATTAACAGATAACAAATCTTTAAAAGTTACTGAATCGCACTACTGATGTTGTTTAATTTTTTTTGTTAACTAGAACTGCCTTAGAATTTAGGAAGAACGAAATTGGTATTAAAAATTAAAAAAAAATCTAAATTTCGAATCCAGGGTTGGACAAGTGCAATATTTTGTAGTACATGAAAGTGCCCAAAATGGTTAAAAAATTTAAATTTTTCTTAAATAAAACTACTTTATACCTCAAGAAGATTTGCACTGATAAAAAATAAAATTTCGCTTCCAGGGTTGGGAAAATGAAAGTTTTTTTTTGGTACATGCAATATTTTGTATTACAAGTAATAACCAAAATTGTTATAAATTTTGAGTTTTTCTTAAATAAAATCACTTTATACTTCATGAAGATTTGCATAGAAAAAAAAATTTTTTTAAAATTAAAATTTTGCTTCCTGGGTTGGGGAATTGAAATTTTTTATACATAGAAGTAACCAAAATGGTTAAAAATATAAAATGTTTCTTCCATAAAACTGCTTTATACCTCATGAAGAGTCGCATTTAAAAAAAGCAAAAAAAAAATTTAATATCAATTCTAGGGCTGGGAAATTTAAAGTTTTTTGGTACACGCAATATCCCTAGGATTACCGTCTTGGTCTGGCCAGACCAAATTTATGTTCTGCTTGCAATATCTTTCATATATAAGAAAAAATCAAAAAAGCAGGTAACTGAATTCTATAAATAATATGTCCTGAATCGAATGAAACTAATTTGGAACTGATCGGAGCAAATTTGTGGGGTTAAGTTCCATTTTTATGTGAAGGTATATTAAATTACCTTCTTGGTCTGGCTAGACCACAAAGTATTATTTATGTGTTGTATTTTTACATCTAAAATGGTAAGTATGTATTATTGTTCGAGAAACCAACCGCAAGGCACAAGAGGTTTATATTGCTTTGAAACAACCCATAGAATGGGAGCCAAGTCACGAAAAAGAAATAACACAGCCTTTTACAGAATTGTGGGCACCATATCACCATGTTGTGAATAAGGCTGCAATGTAAAAACAAACAATTCGTTTTATTGCTAAAGTTCTTCCGTTTTGACAACGCAAACACTAGGCCAATGCGCCAAGAATTGAGCAAATCGGCAGCAATAGACGATCTTTTGACACTGCTTTTTGCGAATGCGGATTCTTTATACACTTCTATAGCAAACCTACCTATAGATGAACAATTTTTTTCCTTTTCGAGGACCTACGTTATTCACAGAATATATTCCATCGAAACCAGCCAAATATGGCATAAAAATTTGGTGGGTATGTGACTTAAAAACAAAATATCCTTTGAAAGGCCAAATTTACACAGGAAAAACTTTTGACGGAATCAGAGAAGTCAACCAGGGAGAGACAGTTGTGATCAATTTATCAAAGAAGTATTTTCATACAGGACGTACTGTGTAGTCCGCCTAGCTTTCGTTGGAACCGTTCGCGCTAATAAAACCTTCGTGCCGTATTTATTTAAAAAATCAAGTAAACATCAAGTATGTACCAAAATAAGTAAAGATGTTATACTGTTATCAACATAGCATTATACAAATACCATCGAGAAAAACGTAACAGCGGAAGATGAGCCAGGGAGAGGAACCAGACTGAACGCTGCTAAAAACCCAACCAAATTATTGACTATAACCGAAATAAAGCTGAAGTTGACGCAATGGACCAGATGTTATCATACTATTGCTGTAAACGAGGAACCAACCGCTGCTCATTGGCCATGTTTTACAATATGTTGGACATATCTGGTTTAGCTTCGTTTTTTATTTATAAGGATATGGTAAATCTAAAACAAAGTGATCATCGTCGCCGATTTCTTGTCCAATTAGTGAATCAGCTGATGCTCCCTGGAGCTACGAAGTAGCTTTGCCGAAATTTAATGTTTACGTAAGAATACCCCTTATAAATACATATGTACGTATAAAAATCTAATACTCGTTTCAGCTATAGTAAATGTGGAGAAGCAATGTGCCTGCAGCAGGGTAAAGAAAATAAAATATGATGAATGTCATATACCTAAAATAATATAAAAATATAATAAATTTACATAACAAATTCGTATAGTTTAAAAAATAAATATTTATATATTAAAAAATATTCGTATATACTTTTTATTTAATTGGGTTTTTTAGCTTTTGCACTGTGGTCTGCCCAGACAAAGAGGAGAACTTAGTGGAAAAAAGTTACCGATAATCCTAGGTATATATTGTAGAACATGAAAGTGACGAAAATGGTTGCAAATTTTAAGATTTTTGTAAATAAAACTACTTTATAAGTAACGAAAAAAAAAGAAGACAAAAATTATATATTCGCTCCAAGAGATGGTAAACTGAAATTTTTTTATACATAAAGGTAACCAAAAAGCCAACTAACGTCGGTTTTTTACTAATTAAAACTACTTTTTAATTCAGGAAAAATTAAATTAGTATCAAATATTAAAACAAATCAAAAATTCGATTCCAGGGTTGGATAACTGCAATATTTTGTAGTACATGGAAGTGACCAAAATGGTTACAAATTTTAAGCTTTTCTTAAATTTAAATTTGCATTGGTTAAAAAACAACAAAAAATTCAAATTTCGTTTTCACGGTTGGGAAATTGAAATATTCTTTATGCATAAAAGTAACAAAAGAGGCAATTGACGTTGTTATTTTTGCTAATTAAAACTATTTTATAGTTCAGGAAGAACAAAATTGGTATTCAAATTTTAAAAAATCAAAGTTGCGATTCCAGGGTTGGACAAATGAAATATTTTCTGGTACATGAAAGTGACTAAAAAGTTTAAAAATTCACTAAGAACTGCATTGGTAAAAAAATAAAAAGTCGCCTCCAGTGTTGGAAAATCGAAATATTTCTGGTACATAAAAGTACCGACATAAATTCCAAATATTTTTTTTTAGTGAATTAAACCTATTTTATACTTCAGGAAGAATTAATTTGGTATTAAAAATTCGGTTCCAGGGTTAGAAAATCGAAATTTTTTAGTACATAAGAGTAGCCATGTAAGTTCCTTATTTTGGTTGTGTGTGAATGAAATCTTTTTTATACTTCGGGAAGAGTTAAATTGGCATTAAAAACCAAAAAAATTCAAAATCCAAATTCAGGGTTGGAATATCGAAATTTTCTAATTCATAAAAATATCCATGTACGAGTAATTTGTTAATTTTGATTTCCATGATGAATTATACTTTCTTTACGAGTATATATCAGGAAGAAATAAATACGTATTAAACACCAAAAAAAAATCTAAAAGACTATTCTACGGTTGGACAATTAGAACCTTTTGGGGTAGATGAAACGGATTTTTTCTTTTTGTTTGTAAAATAAACATATTTAATATTTTTGAAAGACGTTCAGAGGTATTAGAAATAAGATAAGCCAAACATTTAGCTTCCTAACCAAAAAATTTAAACGTTGTCTTAAATATAAAAGTAACTGACATCATTTTGTTTTTTTTTTTTATTATTTTTTAATTAAAACTACTGTCTGTTTTAGCAAGAAAGAAAGAATAATTACATCTGTGAAGGGTATTTAAGATTCGGCACAGCCGAATATAGCACTTTAACTTGTTTTTATTATTTTAGTTCCCAAAGCATGAAATAGGTTTAATTTATAAACATCCAAAAAAAAAATTTTTTTTGGTATTATTTTTGCGTCGAGAAATAGGTGTAAGCTTCCCAGCTCTGGAACCGTATTTCGGATTTTTCTGAATTTCATTTCATTTCCAATCCAACGGTACAAGAACGAAGTCTCTAGCTTCTGGGAACTTGGGAAAACAGATTTCACGTACAGACATACGGACATTACTCATTCGTCATCGCTATTCATAAGGATTCACAATATAAATATATACATTATGGGGTCCCATATTGATATCGAAGAAATTACACACGGAATGACAAACCTAGATACACTCTTTCAGTTTTTTGTGAAGGGTATGAAAAGCATTTACATATTTTATATTAGCACCGGAGTTACGATGCTCAGAATTTTTATTTCATGTTGTTTTTGGACTACAGAGCATACCGATATGGTTATCATTTCAAAATACTTTAAAATGGTTTTCTTTTGGGGTTTATATTTTTAAAATCTGTTAATATTGCTAAACTGATTATTTTGTATCTGAATTTTTAGGTAAGAACTCTATTATTTCAAAAAGTGTCGGACTATTCAGCGATACGTAAGCTTGTATAACATTTTGTAGTGAACCTTGGAAGCATCAATTTATTATATTCCTGATAGTCATTATCGGCGAATAACATGAGTTATAAAAATCAGATATAACGAATAAATTAACTTATTTTCAAAGTGCCATAACAAAATAAAACATCGAAAAATACAAGTATATATTAAAAATACAATAACAAAGGGCTATAATCCCATATAACATTTTTATATATAAAAGTGTCGCCATTGCAATCAGATATTTATGTTATAGCTGCCGCGTCTAGAATAACTTAGACAGTTGGTGCTAGCCGTGCACCGGTAACCTGCTGTAGTGAATGTTGTTTTTAAGCATAACTGTACAAGTTTCCTACCTGGCAAGGAAAACGTTTCAAGTACACTGGAATGTTGGGAGAAAGTATGTATAACTCATGTTAATTTTATACATTATTCTTTATTAAGTTGTTAATTTGTATTTATAGTCATTCGCAATGTTCTATATCATGTACACCTCCCTTGTTCTTTTCCTCTTCATATAATAATTGGAATTTAAAACTATAATTTTAGTCGATCTTAAGATGTATTAAATAATTGTGCTACTACTGAAAGGTTCTTATTCTTTTACTCAATATATTAACGTTGGTTATATAAGTCAAGGATAATCTCGATTATCGTTCAAGCAGCAATAATATCATTTGCCAAATTTGTACCCCAATTTTCATTCCATCTTGCACATATTTAATAGTGACCAATGAGGAGAACAGTCATATTTCATATAAATTTTACGATTTTAATATGAACTTGAGCAAACCGATTCTGTAGGAGATGGTAAAACACTGACGCAGGCTCGTACAGTTCGTATTGCAGAAGATATGGGCTGGCGGCATCATCGAGCCGTATTTTTTCCAAAATGAGGCAGGTCAGGTAGTTACTATGAATGATGTTCGCTATCGTGAGATGACAACGAACTTTTTATGGCCCGAATTGGAAGATATGGATGTGGACGATATTTCGTTTCAACAGGACGGTGGCACTTGCCATACAGCTAACGAAACAATGGCTCTTTGGCGCGACAAATTCAATGGCCGTGTTATCTGACGTGGTGGCGATGTCAATTGGCCGCCAATATCATGTGACTGGACACCGTTGGACTTCTTTCTTTGGGGTTTGAAAGAAAATGTGTACGTCGATAAGCAAGCAACAATTCAAGAGCAAAAGGATGAAATAATTCGGAACATTAACCGCATAGACCCACAGTTATGCCTCAGTGTCATCGCACATTTGGTCCATCGGATGAAGGTGTGCCGCCGAGGTCATCGCGGCCATTTGGCCGATATTTTGTTGCATACATAATTGAAGCATACCAATATTATCATAATAAAATGAAATGACAATAATTTCCTAAATAATTTGTATGAATGAAATTTATTTGTTAGTGGTTAAGCAATGTCTATATGCATTTCATTGGTGCTTTACCAAATCATCAGTAGACTTTAACCAAAGTTTTGAAAAGCTATAAACCTCCTATCTTATGCATATACTTCCGAAAGCCATCTGAGAATTAAGAAATTATATGGTTACTTTTATGAATCAGAAAATGTCAATATTCCAACCCTGAAATTGGATTTTGATTTTTTTTTGGTTTTTAATACCAATTTAACTCTTCCCGAAGTACAAAAAAGATTTCATTCACACACAACCTAAATAAGGAACAAACATGGCTACTTTTATGTACTAAAAAATTTCGATTTTCCAACCCTGGAACTGAATTTTTAATACCAAATTAATTATTCCTGAAGTATAAAATAATTCACTAAAAAAACAAAATTTGGAATTTATGTGGGTACTTTTATGTACCAGAAATATTTGGATTTTCCAACTCTGGAAGCGAATTTTTATTTTTTTACCAATGCAATTCTTAATAAATTTTTAAAGTTTTTAGTCACTTTCATGTGCCATAAAATATTTCATTTGTCCAACCCTGGAATCGAAATATTGATTTTTTAAGATTTTAATACCAATTTTGTTCTTCCTGAATTATAAAACAGTTTAAATTCGCAAAAATAGCAACGTCAATTGCCTCTTTTGTTATTTTTATGCATAAAGAATTTTTCAATTTCCCAACCGTGGAAACGAAATTTAAATTTTTTTTGTTTTTGTTTACGAATGCAACTCTTAATTTAATAAAAATTTAAAATTTGTAACGATTTTGGTCACTTTCATTTACTACAAAATATTGCAGTTCCCTGGAATCGAAATTTTGATTTGTTTTAGTATTTGATACCAATTTTGTTTTTTCTTAAAAGTAGTTTTAATTAGTGTCTTCGTTAAGGGGAATAAAAACTCCGGCAGATCTTCTGAGTTTGCAGCGTTTTTATTCTATAAAATTGAATTTAAACAATTTAAAAAAAATATATTAAAAAATTAACATAAAATCTTACAAAATATCTTCTGTCCAACGACAATTAAAATTATGAAATGATTGACAAAAAAATCTATATACATACAATTCATAAGTATTCAAAAGGCTAACAAAAATAATTAAACAAGTAGCAATTAAACAAGTATTAGTTATCAACATCCTATCCCCCGTAAATTGTATTAGATTTACTATGGATCAAGGATTGCCAATTTTGACAAAGGTCGTTTAAGAACATTTTCTGAAGTTGTAACGTCTGCTGAGCAAGCTGGTCCGTCTATCCCGTAATACAGCTGAGTTATTCTTCTAATTTTCCACTTCGATCTTGCAACATTAGCATCACATATATATGTATACTATACTTCCAATAGCAACAGGATTTGAAGGAAAACACCATTTTGTTCTTCTTATTAGATCTGGCATATACTCTTGTATCCACCTTTTCCACTAAAAATCTCTTAAAGTTTTTAGAATTCGCCATTGTTTTCGAACACATAGCTTTTTGACATCATATGTATAAGGAGTTTGTGTTGAATTAGTACATCCTAGCAGAAAATGGTTATCGGTATATGCGTTAGTGGTCTACTATTGACAATATTTTCTGCTTCGATAAGCAGGCCTTGAAATGTTTCCGTTTGTTATATCTTCTCTTTCATTGTTAAACTTAACACCTTCTTTACGGACTGTATCAATCTTTCCCATGCTCCACCTTCACGTGGACTTAAAGGTGTGTTAAAGATCCCCTTAATTCCTAGCGGTGCGATCTTGCTTTCTTCTCATAGCTATAATATATGGCCCGAATAAATCCACTCCACTGTATGTAAAAGGTCGAACAAAAGGACTGAGGCGGTCAACTGGTAAAACCCCCATTTTAGGTGGAACTGGACTTACTTTTCAATTTTTGCAGAACTGACACTTATTATCGACAGATTTTAACAAACTTCTTACAGATATAATCCAAAATTTTTGTCTGATTTCAGTTATATTAGTAGCGCTACTGATTTTTTCTGATTTCAGTTATAGTAGTAGTGCTATTTACTATTAATATTGATAGCAAATTATCTTTACTAAGAATTATTGGACGTCGTACAGATATATGTAGAAATTCTGCGTTTTCAATACGTCCCGAAACTCTTATAATTCCATTATCTAAGAAGGGATTAAGTGATTTTAACGAACTTTCCTTAGAAACTGGTTTACCATTTTTAAGATCAACGTATTCGCATTTAAACATCTCGGCTTGTGATACTTGTATTAAAAACATTTCGGCCTTATTTTCTTCATCATATGTTAGCTCTCCAACAACTGGTTGTTCACAATGAATTTTTCTTGTTACGTTGGAAGAATATCAAAAAATCCACGCCATAGTTCTTTTATATTTACTCCACTTAGAAAATCTTTCAATGTCTGGATAAACTAAACTAACGTGAATTTTAGTCATAGTTATGTATTTGGAACGTAATTCATCGCTGTGTTTATTTTGAGAATCATTCATATTACCTTCGTTTGGCCAGTATCGTTCATCTTGTAGAAGAAATTTTGGGCCAATTTTCCAACGGCCATTTGGATTATATTTTGGAGCTAGTTTTGCTCGAATCACTTCATCTGCAGAATTATGTTTGCTAGATAACCAACGCCACTGTTGAACACTGCTTGATTCAAGAATCTCTGATACTCTGTTGGCCACATACTGTTTACAAATTTCGAACAATTAGCCTATGAATTTTAATTCAGTTTAATATAGCAATATAAATGTTCGTGAAAATACTTACTACATACATACTGTTTATATTTGCGATGATCCGCTCGAATCCAAAGAATGACAGAAATTGAATCACTCCAGAAACAACTTTAGAAATCTTAACAATATGATGTTTTTCCAACATATTTTTCAGACGCGCACCCATCACCGCGGCTTGCAATTCTAATTTTGGTATTGTGTGGTAACGAGTAGGCGCAGATGAAGTTTTTCGAATTTTAGTTCTAAAGTAAGACACGACAGATAGTGCGTCTTCACTAGCGTCCAAAATCAACTGCTGCATACTCGAAATTACGCATATAACACCGATTGATTTTGAAGTTTTCAATTATAAGTAGCTCCACCAGCCACGATTTCCATATTTTATTCAGCTGTTCAGAAATTTCTTTATCCCAACCAATGCCAGATTTCGATACTTCTTGCATTAACAATTTTGCAGTTATCATAAAGTCACATAGGAAACCGAAAGGGTCAAAAATTGATATTATAAGACATAGCAATTCTCTCTTTGTTTGTATCTCTTCAAAGTTAAAAATTTCGGGTCTTACTTTATTTAACTTTAATTTAAAAGTTAAGAGATCAGATTTGCATAACCAATACATACCGAGAATTCTACTTTCATTACCTTCAACAATAATGACAAGATTTGTGTCAGCGTCGCTATAACTTTGCATAATCTTTTCAGAGTTTGATACAACTTTCTTTAACTCAAACCCACCATCACTATGAATATTAATAACGTCTTCTATTACCTTCAGAGCTTCAGTTTCATTATTAAAATAGTCGACGTAGTCATCGACATAATGACGGTTCACAATTCCTTCTACAGCTCGAGGTAAGGAGTCTTTAAATCTTTCAGCGTAAAAGTTTTTTACGAATTGTGCAATTGTTGGAGAGCAAGTCGCACCGAAGATGATTCTCTTCATTATGTAAATATCCACAGGCCTAGATTTGTCTCCATTTCTCCATAAAACCTTTGAGAGTGTTGATATGGTTTGTTTACATGAATTTGATGAAACATTTCTTTTATGTTTCCAATAACAGCATACGATGCTTGACGAAATTTCATTAGAACTGATAATAATGGATTATTGATATCAGGACCCAATAAAAGAGCATCGTTTTCCTGGTTTATGTGGATTGATAACTCCAAAGTGGGGTAAATAAAATGTTTTTGGAGTGATTAATTTTATTTCTTCTGGTGTTAATTTGCGCGCATATCCTTTTTGAATATAGTCTTCAATTTTTGTACAATATTTCATTGCGTATTCGGGATCACATTCGATCTTCTTTTCAACAGTAAGTAGTCGTTTATACGCTAAAGGAAAGCTATTAGGAAATGATATGAAAGTTTTTTCCACAGCAAGGCGCATTCGAATCCTTTTTCCTTCTTCTTAATTGTAGTATTCATAATTTTTACTGGCCTTTCATCTTCAGTACTCATTAAGGGTTTCGTCTCAGTTTTTATACCAAACGTTTCGATATCAAAATATTCTCTCATCATATTTTCCATAGCTTCATCTTCTTTTATTTTATTTACCATCATTGCATGTTTTTTAATTGATCTAACATCTAAGTCGTTCGGTCCATGCACAATCCAACCAAGGCGGGTATTAATAGCTATTGGACCTGTTTTTTGGGAGCATATTGGGGTTTCCAGCGGAGTGGTAAGATAGGCGTGATCAAGGCTTATAATAATACGAGGTTGAACCTTTTCATAAAATT
Organism: Linnaemya tessellans; assembly: GCA_951800035.1. Lineage (NCBI taxonomy): Eukaryota > Metazoa > Arthropoda > Insecta > Diptera > Tachinidae > Linnaemya > Linnaemya tessellans. The sequence continues at coordinate 70,581,641 of OX637533.1, read as the reverse complement.
TTATAGGAAGTTTGCTGAGTGGAGAGTTTTTCATCAATATATCACAATTTTGAAGGGATTGTTTTGGGAGGGATAAGTTATCAATGGTATAGACATTTGACATATTATATATTACAGCATCATCATATACTCCACTAATTTGTAATTTCACAATTTCACACTCATATTTAGATGTATGCTGATTTAACCATTTTAGTTCTAAACAATCCCTTGAACCATCAATACCCAAACTCTTTATTAATTCCTTATCAACAATCGTAGCATTTGCATCATCATCTATGAAAGCACAAGTTTTAACTTTATTATTATTTGCATACAAATTCACTGGCACAACTTGGAATAAAACATTATCACAATATGTTTCTAGAAGACAGCTTTGAAGGTTATTTTTGTCAGAATTATTTAGAGAATCTTCATGAATGAACGAGTGATGCTTTTTATCACATTTATCGCATATTCGTTTTGAAAAACATTTAACTACTTGATGTCCTCTTTTTAAGCGACAAAAGCATAGTTTCAAAGTCTTTATTCGATCAATTCGGCCGGAAATTGGCAAATTCAAAAACACCGAGCACAACTCTAGCTACTTACAGTCACCTTGACATACAATGCATTTTGAAATACTCACATTCGTTTGGTTAATGTTTCTTATTTTGACGTCAGCCTTAATTTGCTCACACCTTTCAATAGGAAGAGTATCTGTCACAATATTTGCTACCTTGCGAACAGAATTTATCCACGAACTGAAATCTAAAACTGTCGGTGAATTTTGTAACGACAAACATTTTTCAGTCCACTGTATTTTACGAGACCTAGGCAAATTACTAATAAGTTCACTTATAAGGGAAGGATTCGATATGTAATTATTTGCATTGATACTTTTAAAAAATGTTGACATATTTATGAATTTGTTCGCAAAATCTATTAAACCAGATAAGTAATTTTCTGGAATAGGTAAAATATACCGAATCTTTTGAACTTGGCTCTTTATAAGCTGCTCTGGACGACCAAAAGTTTTTCTTAGTATATCAATGATATCTTGAACATTCGCCGAATTATACAGCAAGGCTTGCACAGTCTCTCTTGCTCGACCTTTTAAAGATTCCCGAAGTCGTAGTATATTTTGTAAATTTGAATATCTGAACTCTCTGGTGGTATTTTGGAAATCTTCAATAAAAATTGCCCATTATTCTGGAGTACCATTAAACTCTGGTAAAGGGTATATATGTTTTGATGTGGAAAAAACTGCTTCTGGATGTTCTAGTTCAACTAACTGTTCCCTGTTGTGAAAATTAAGATTATTTCTAGGTGGTTCCTGGATGTTTTCACTAGTATCTTCTACAGAGCCAGATGTCCCTTCACTTTGTGATGTAAACATCCTTTGCATTTCTACCATTTGATGCTGAAACTCTTTTCGCATATTTTAAAATTTCTTCTCAACTTCTTGTGAAAAATTATTTAATAACACTCTTGACTGCTGATCAATATTGACTTCAATTTCCAATATAGGAGATACAACTGGCGATGTTAGTTCAACCCATTCTGATTGGACTTCCTGGAACGTTTTCTTGAACTACACTAACCGTCTCCTCCAACGGAACTGTCTTAGTCCCTTTGACTTTCCTTGGTGTGCGGTGAGCTGGTATTATATCAGCTTTTTCACAAAATTTCACAGAACGCAACTTAAATACATATTTTAATAACAAATATTGTCGTCGTTAAGTTGAATAAAAACTCCGGCAGATCTTCTGAGTTTGCAGCGTTTTTATTCTATAAAATTGAATTTAAACAATTAAAAACAAATATTAAAAAATGAACATAAAATCTTACAAAATATTTTCTTTCCAACGGCAATTAAAATCATAATTATAAAATGATTGACAAAACAAACTTTATACATATAATTCATAAGTATTGAAAAGGCTAACAAAAATAATTAAACAAGTAGCAATTAAACAAGTATTAGTTATCAACAATTAGTAAAAAACCGACGTTAGTTGGCTTTTTGGTTACTTTTATGTATAAAAGAATTTCGTTTTCCCATCCCTGGGAGCGAAATTGTAATTTTTGTCTTCTTGTTTTAGCAATGCTAGTTTTCCTTACTTATAAAGTAGTTTTATTTACAAAAATCTTGAAATTTGCAAACATTTTTGTCACTTTCATGTTCCACAATATATTGCGTGTACCAAAAAAAAATTTAAATTTCCCAGCCCTGGAATTGAATTTAAATTTTGTATAAATAGCGACTCTTCACGAGGTATTAACTAGTTTTATTGAAGAAACATTTCATATTTTTAACCATTTTGGTTACTTTTATCTATAAAAAATTTCAATTTCCCAATCCTGGAATCGAAATTTTAATTTTAAAAATTTTTTTTATCAATGCAAATCTTCATGAAGTATAAAGTGATTTTATTTAAGAAAAACTTAAAATTTATAACAATTTTGGTTATTACATGTACTACAAAATATTGCATGTACCAAAAAAAACTTTCACTAAGCCAACTAACAAGTGGTGACAAACACAATACACATGAGCACTGATGATGAAAGGGTTGCGTCTTTCGAAAACAGCTGTTCTGCTCTGCTGTCTAAGTTGAATAACAAAAACTGATGTTGACTTGCCTTTGTGCCTTGGAATATTTATCATGTCTTTCCGAGATTTAAATTAAAATTTCGAACAATTAGCCTAAAAAATCTTAATTCAATTTAATATAGCAATATAAAATGTTCGTTAAACTTCTTACTACATACAAAAAAAAAATTTTTTTAGATGCAAATTTTGCTTCCTGGGATGGGAAATTACATTTTTTATACGTGAAAGTAATCAAACAGGCAACTGATGTTGTTTAATTTTTTTTGTTAACTAAAACTGTCTTATAATTTAGGATGAACAAAATTGGTATCAAAAATTAAAAAAAAAATATAAATTTCGAATCCAGGGTTGGACAAGTGCAATATTCTGTAGTACATGAAAGTGGCCAAAATGGTTAAAAAATTTAAATATTTCTTAAATAAAACTGCTTCATACCTCAAGAAGACTTGCACTGATAAAAAATAAAATTAAAAATTCGCTTCCATGGTTGGTAAAATGAAAGTTGTTGTTGGTACATGCAATATTTTGTAGTACATGTAATAACCAAAATTGTCATAAATTTTGAGTTTTTCTTAAATAAAATCACTTTATATTTCAAAAAGATTTGCATTGATAAACAAATTTTATAAATTTGTTTATCAATTAACACTCTATTTAAGTTCATTTCCAATCCAACGGTCCAAGAACGAAGTCTCTAGCTCTTCTGGGGCTTGGAAACCCCGATTTCACTTACAGACAGACGGACATCGCTCAATCGTCATCGCTATTTATTCATAAGGATCCAGAATATATATACTTTATTGGGTCCTATATTGATATCGAAGAAATTACACACGGAATGACATACCTATATATACCCTTTCACTTTTTTGTGAAGGGTATAAAAGCTATATGTTTATTTTTAAGAGATCCCAAATCTGAAGGGGTAAGGTTGTAGTGTACACATATTTATGCACCACCCTTTAAACACAATTCATAAACTTAAGTTATTCTGTTCATATTATATTACAACATAATTACGTCAATGAACTTATCACAATTTTAAACAGAAATATAACATGATCATGAACACAAAACTGCTTAATTGCAATTCGGTTTCAAAGTATTCTTATTACCCCATGAAGTTCATTGACATACACAATATCATAAAAATACTTGGTTGCCACATACAGTTTTTATTTGGTAAATTCCATTCCCTTATGCAAAATCAAAACAAGAATTTATTTTGATAGAATTATGCTGAATAGACATAATTTTAGTATATAAGCGTAGAAATAATTTGAATAAAATCAGAATTAATCTTAACTCAAAATAAAAAAAGTGTTTTTACTACTTCTCAAAAAATCGGCGTGCAAACGCTGGACTAATGCGGCAGGAGTGCTAAGATAATACTCAACCACCAAACTAAATAATTCCTAACACAAATCACTCTACAGCACCCCCCTTTCAGAATCAACAGTTCAAGGCTTGTGCCTCGAGCACGCAAATATTTTAAAGGAAGTCACCACATCGTTGCCATCTCAATCTATTGCACCACAAGACTGAAGCTACATAAGGAACCACCCTCTAGCTAATCCTATGTATTATAAACAAGAAAAAATTTACTTGACCATCAGGGTCGATATGCTCGCCAGAATTTTACTACCAAAATACCCGTCTAGGTTGGATTGTAAATGGAAACACAATAAAAAGGCCGGCAATTAACATTCATACTACCTTGCAGTTATAATCTCTAGTTTAACTATGAAACTAAATAAGTTTTTCTGGAACATTCACTTACAGACGAAAATGTATGCTGTGAGAGTCATTTAAAGCATATCCACTCCTGACAAGCATATGGGAAGTTTTTAGTTCAATCACCTTTAAAATCTCTGCTTGACGAAACAAAAACAATCCCGATAAACTGCCTTAAATCGTTTCTAAGCTTAGAACGGAGATTTCATCAAAAAGACGGATTTAAAAATTGTTATCATCAAGGCCTTGAAGAGTATGTTTGCCTTAATCAAATTATTGCTGCGAAAGATATTGAAGGTAAATTTAGCAAACTGCCGATCACCACTGAACTAAACATAACCTCTTGTGTGTTACCCTATCACGCAGTTCAAAAGTTAGATAGTCTCACTAGAAAATTCCGAGTCGTATTTGATGATTCTAGCAAAACTTTAAATAGTCGGTCCCTAAATGATATTTTGTGTGTCGGGTTAAAGCTGCATAAATTGGCTGAAGTACAAATACGAGTTTACGGCTGACATTCAAAAGATGCACAGATGCTTTAATATGCATCCAGAAGATACCCAATACCTGCAAATATTGTGGGGAGACGCGAACGACCTCAGCCAGCAATATTGTTTGACATGTCAACATCCGTTTTAAAAATGAATGAACTTTGGTGATGTTTTTTCAGGAAGCGATTCTCTTCATTTAATCAAAGAAATTCATAATCAAGTTACTGCTGCTTTACAATCAGCTGTCATGGAGGTTCGGAAATGAAGTAGTAATTCAAAACCACTTATCCAGGATATTCCAAAAGAATATTTGTCATGTACAAAGAAGTATTAATAATAAAAAAAGGACTATAAAGGACATTGCAATTAGAAATAGGACACTTTAATATTTGTTTATCCAGGAGGACATCATGTAAAAAAGTGGACTATCCTCTTAAAAAAAAGGGTGAATGGTCACCGTATATATAACACTATTCGGCATGGAAGCGTGCTTGAATTCAAGGCCACCGTGCCCGTTAACCTCCGATCCTTACCTCACCTTTTCATTGGTGACTCCTTGATTTTACCGACAGATTTTACTGCCATATATCGCCTATCACAAAAACTTTGGAAGTACCCTTTTCCAATAGTTAGCCTATCCATTTTCCAAAAAAATTGTCTTGTGGATGCCGCATAGGGCGGCATGTACAAATTTCCTACATGGCAAGAAAAACTTTTCAAGCGGTACACTGGAATGTTGAGGGACAATACAACTCATATTTATTTTATACACTCTTCTGTATTCACTTGTTACTTTAATTTTCACATTATGTGAAAATAATTGGAGAGTCATTCCGTTTGTAACGCAGCAAAATATCCATCTGAGACCCCATAAGGTATATATATTCTTGATCAGTGATGAAATCTAAGACGATCTGAGCACGTTGGTCCGTCTGTGGAAATCACGATTCAGTCAAAACGAAAAGAGAAAGTGTCTCAGGTAGGAATATATCGTAAAGGATAGCACAGGTCAAGTTCGTAAATGGGCTAAATCGGGCCAAAGGGATAAAAGTTCCCCTAAGAAGAACTATACCAACCCCTAAACACAACGTAATTTTAAGTTTTTTTTTTTTGTAATTTTGCTAAGCAAATGATATACTTCTATGTATGTCAAAGAAGATCCAACGCGTTAAACTTGAGGCCATAAAATCAAAAACATTACATGTTGGACCCCGCCCCCTTTATTGGGCGTTATTATATGCAAATATAATGTAAAAATTTCAAAAATTTTTTTATTTAAGATTACATTCCTTAAAAATAAAATTTTTAAGCTTTAATGACGAAGCTGAGGCATAGCTTGTTACTCCTCTGCCCTACCTCCTCCTCTCCCTTCGCCCCTTAAAAAAAATCAAAAAATTTTTTTTAAATGAATTTTATAAAATTAATTTAAAAATATATATATTCGACTAATAAAAATTCATACATAATTTAAAATTAATTTTATATTTAATTATCCCAAATATTTATTTTTAGAGTTTTATGGCAAAGGTGATATGTCTCCTCCACGGCCCTTTCCAGAGAGACGCCGACAAAATACATTTTTAATACCCTCTAAAAATAATTGGACCGCATAAAGTATATATATTCTTGATCAGTGATGAAGTCTAAGATGGTCCAGCAATGCCCATACGTTCGTCTGTGGAAAACACGATATAGTCTATGTTAGGACACCGCCCCCTTTAGTGGGCCTTGACGTACGATAATATATGCAAAAATAGTGTAAATGTTGAACAATTTTTATTTTACAGAAGGCCTCTCCCGAATGACTGCGGCAAAATAGAGATTTAAATTGGGTACAGAGATGTCTTAAAGGATCTCTGTCCCACCAAGTTAAATATTTTAAATTTACTTACTAAATTGTTGGAGGGTATTTAAGATTCGAACCGATCAAATATAGCGTTTTTACTTGTTTTTATATACTTGAATAGAAACATAAGCAAACAATTTTGTTGATACACGTAAAATAAGAGCATTAAATTTTATTTTGCACTACCTCTCGAAAAAGAAGAGCAAATAAATTTTATCAAGTTGGATGTACATGAATAACAGAATTTGATTTGAAAATGTACATGACCAATGAAGAACTTAAGAATAAATAAAATGTGGCTGCAAATGAACCCAATAAAGTTGTGTATAATGTATGAAAAAAAGTTTTCCAATGAAACCACATAAAGTTGTTGAAATTTGTCCGAGCAAATTACTAAGAAATCATGTATGCACGTCTTGCTTAAGATCTACAACACAACAGTTCTTTATTGAGCTAATGTTTTTTAAGTTCACAATGCAAATCTTGAAATATGTATATATATATTGCTTTACAAATTCTTTTGGGCAAAAATAACAAAAAAAAAAACGCATCTACCGTTGACTTTTCTGCTAATTAGTAAAATGCAATATCAATTAGGGCGCGATCAATTTACATGAAGCATTTTATACGCGGAGAAAAATTATCTTGCATTAAATACAATGTAGTGATTTCTTTTTTAGCTCTGATCGAAACATCCTGCCCCGTTGAAATCCTTGGGGATTCAACTTCCTCGTTAAGTATGCAGCAAATTTTTGACACCGCCCGTCAAACCATACCATTAGCCGTTTTTATAACAGCTATTCAAAGCCATCAGCACCTTTATAATCTCTGTTATGCGACCCATTTGCCATTTAAGTGGTGGTTGATTTTCGTCCTTTAGGAGCACCATTGTTCCAATTTTTATATTATCTGTGGCCATTTGCCATTTGGTTCTCTGCTGAAGAATTGTTAAGTATTCACTTCTCCATTTCTTCCAAAAAATTTGCTGCATAAAGCACACCCGCTGCCAACGATCTAAATGTTGAATATTGATAACTCTGGCTCTGCAACTGCAGTCAATGGTGCACCAATTAAAAAATGAACTGGCGTTAAGACATTTAAATCATCAGGATCTTCAGAAAGTGGGCACAGTGGACGAGAATTCATAATGGCTGAAATTTGATATGTAATGGTTCGAAGTTCATCAAAGTCTAAAATTGATTGCCCGAGTGTTTGTAGAAGCTGAAGTTTTATGGAATCTTCAAAACATTGATCATCGTTTTAAGTTCAGCCATTTCTTTCTTTGAGCCTACGAAATTTGTTGCATTATCAGACCAGATGGTTTAGGTCTCCCTCGGATGCTGATAAACCGTTTGACAAGCTCAAGGTGAACAGTCTTCGTGCTGAAACAAATAAAAAGGCAAATGTAACATTTAATTGGAGCTCTTGTGCGAATTTCTAAACGGTGTAGGATTGGGCCACAAAAATCAACACCTTTTACCAAGAATGCTCGATAACCTTCAAATCTGTCTTTAGGAAGATTGCCCATTATCTGCTCAACTACACGCGGGCGTAAGCGTAAACAACGAATACATTTGTTAATAATGCGACTGACCTCCGTTCTGCTTCCAATGGGCAAAAACTGTAATCTTATGGTTGCCAATAATGACTGTGGGCCTGCATGAAGATTCCTTTGATGAAAATATGTGATCATTGAGTCTGTTAAAGGATGTTGTTTAGGAAAAATTGTGGGATGTCGCAGTTAAAACTAGGCATAAAAACTAGGCTCTTTGGAAATGCTTACTCGTATTTCCACAATAAGGAATTCACAACAATAGAATCACTGTGCATGGCTATTAAAGAGAAATTTATAAAAACTAAGACGCTAACGGAAATACAAGAATTGATTTTTAACAATAAGCAAAGTTCAACAGAGAATGCATATGAATTTTTAGAGAGATTGGAAGGACTACTTAGAAGTGCAACAGAGCTTATTGCGACACAATGGCCAGATGTTTCTCATCAAAAATCTATGACAGACCATTGCAATCAATCAGCGGTAAGAAGCTACATAAGGGGTTTACGAGATCCCAAGTTAGTGGCAAAGTTCATCGGGTATGAAAATGACAAGTTGGCTGATCTACTAAAAATTACCAAGAATGCTCAAAATCTCTTAGGCACTAATACGAAATATTCAAATGTTATGACAGTGCAAGCCGAGGAACCCTTATTTGAGACGGTGCAACGATTGTTGAAAGAAGTACGAAAACTGTCTTTGAACCAACAAACATATAACCAGCCAATGCCCAATAATAATGTACATCTTACCTCTATGAGTTCTTCAAGGTACTGCAGTTTCTGAAATAAACCAGGACATGTGTTGAATGAATGTTATACTCAAGCCAGACGACAATAACGTGCAGAATACAACTTTAGAAGAAACCCACAACCACATAATCCCAGAATCAATACTCAAAATTATGCAAGACAAGAAACTCAAAATATAAGGCAAAATCAAATTAACAACAACGAGCAGCAACGTTGTTATAGATGCGGTCGACAGAGACACATTTCCTACAATTGCCCCGAAAACAGAGACAATAACCGTAGCAACAAGAATAGAAATGATAATACTACTGGCGATAGAAAGAGGTACATAAACGGTAGACAGGATTCGGGAAACGGGTATCGGCCCAGTCACAACTAATTGACTGGAATGCCAAAACCCTCAGAAAAAGAATATATGAAAAACATACTGAGGAAAAACATGTAAGAAAACACAACCGATCGGCGATAAAGCTGAAAAACATGAAAATTTCAGCATCATATATTTAGACATAAACAGCATAAATGTGACAGAGGAGGAAGATAATCAGCATCCGGAGATTAAAATGAATATCAAGGAAAAAGCAGTAAGTACACCCAAAAGATCTCGTCGGAAGAAAAAGGCTCATACAAAAATAATAAGTGGTGCAGGGTACATAAATTCAACGTACAATGTTTGTAACATCAGTAGAGAAATTTTAAGAAAATCAATATATTATATGGCAATAATGTTACAATTTGTAATGATGACATGGACGAGTATAAAAGAAAATGTGAACAATAAACAAAACGTTACAAAACTCCTCACATATCACTCAGAGTCCCGGAGGGAACTGAGTCTGAAAAGGGATAATGCTAGTAATGAAAAATACGATATAAACGATGCATATATAAGTTTCCCCTGCAAAGAAGCAAAAGAGGAGAAATTATTATTATTGGTAGACTCAGGAGCCGACACCACACTAGTAAAAAATGAAGCTTTGGCAGCAACAACAGAAATCAACAAGAATGAGCGGAACACGTTGTCAGGAGCATTTGGGGGAAACATAAGTACCAAAGGAACTGTAATGGTGAACCATAAATGTGTAGACAGATTACGTTTGAACATGCACGTTGTACCGAAGGGTAGCATATTGCCCGCAGATGGTTTATTAAGCAGAGATATGATGTGGAATAAGTCGATTACCGATACAATTACCAAGAACATAAAATTTTTTGAGAACCAGAGAGAAATAGCTTCCTTACCACTAGTTTCGGAAAATCCCTAGTTATATATAACAGATAATATTTTTGTGCAGGGACGGTCTCAGGGAATTGTGGCAGTAGCAGTTAAAAATGCTAGCGGAGACATAATAGTAAACAAAGTAGAAATTTCACCAGGCGTATTTGTGGGTGAAACTCTAACGTCGATCAGAGAGGGAACAGCATTCGTTCCAATTCTGAACACCAATGACTTTGCAGTGAGTATAAAGGAAAAAGTAAAGGGGACAACCCTTTAAACTTCCGGATAGCGCCGACAGCAGCGATAAATACAGTAGATTCCACGCACAACAGAGATAGAACCCGGTTGCTATTAGACACGGTTCGTCTGAAACCAGATCTGAACTCGGAAGAGAGAGTGTCAATCGAAACCATTTTAAAATCATACGACGATGTATTTCACCTACCCGGGGACAATCTCACATTCACGAATGTACTTAAGCATAAAATACCAACTGACTCAGCCCCCAATCAATACTAAACAGTATAGGTTACCTGAGGCCCACCGAAATGAAATTAATAGACAAGTAGGCCAAATGATCGAAGATGGAATTATCTCCCCTAGTATTTCCCCTTGGAACTCCCCAATACTCCTAGTACCCAAAAAGGCAGGTAAGGACGGAGAGAAAAAATGGCGTTTGGTAGTGGATTTCAGGAAATTGAATGAGACTATAATAAAACAGGTTTTCCCTATACCAAGAATTGATGAGATCCTAGACCAACTTAGCTACAGCCGATACTTCTCTACCCTAGACCTGGCAAGCGGGTACCACCAAGTTCTGATGAGCCCTAATGATGAAGTCAAGTGGAGGTCATACAAGAATCCGTGGTTTTGGCAAGGATGAAAATATTCAACCCCGCCCTACTGACAATTGAGGAAATTGAAGAGAATAAAATAAATATTGAGACCATACAACAAATGCAGATGGGAGTGGCATTACGCAAGCACAACACGCTAATGTTCGTAATCAAATTGCCCACCGAAGCACTCAGCCTAAAGTGGTCATTGATAATACCCGTTCCAAACGACAGTCACCATCAAATTGATTCCATCAAATTGGTTCGTTGTAAAACTAGATAAAACAGTCTTCAGCTAAACCGGAGAGAAAGATTTCAAGAGCCTAAAACCACCACAAAGCTGCATTTTCCGTGGTAAGTGTAGTTTGATTTCGCACGAAGAGGAAACCGTGGAATTGGTAGAAGAGGGTACAATTGTGCTAATAAATGCTAACAGAACCTGAATGTCGACCAACTGTGACGACAGACGGGCCAATCTCACGGGCAACTACCTTATATCATTCTGCAACTCCAGTATAACAATAGGTGGACAGGTTTACGTCAGCAAAATAGTGGATGTAACCCAGAAATTCCTCTTAGTGGGGAACAACAGGAATATCACAACAAAAATTAAACCCACTCTGGAGAAAATACAAGTAGCCCAGATAAACAATATCGAAACCATTAAGGATATTCAATTCCATCAAAACGTTACAAGTAGCATCGGATACTCCTTGACAGAAATTGTCGCGGTAGTGACAATAGTAGCGATATTAATGTTATGCAGAAACCGGCGTGAACTAAAGGTCAAGATAAATAAAGAGTTCCCAAATCGCAACGAGAACTTGAACCAGATTGTGGAAAGCCATCTCCAAGAACAGAAAACTCCACCCCCACCGAGCACTCCAGCGCAACAAATTTAAGAGTTAATCAATAGAAAAAAAATACACACATAAATATATATTTTTACATAATAAAAAATTAAATTGTCTTGTTAGTTTGCAAAAAAGAGAATTAGGAATCAGATTAAACCAAAAATGGTTTGTTAATAAATCTGATGTATTGTTTCCTCCTGATGTTGAATACATTTTATCTTTAGGGAAGAAATATGCATTACCTATACAAGGAAATAAATTTCCTATTATGAAGGTAATAGCGGATGGAGAAGATTTCATCCAGACTATACAAGATAAAGAAAAACAGGAGATAGTTAGGTCAAGATTTGCTACGATCTTAGATAATCATATCAATAGAAGTAAATTAACAAATAGGGA